>JAJLSN010000015.1:0-57789 GCA_030567655.1 Nakazawaea ernobii
CATAGTTAATTTTATCGAAGGAAAAACAAAAAACAAAAGCATCGGGAACCTCAGTGATACATATCAGCACTCCCCAGACCGTTGTTACTTCAAGTTACTCCTCACGTTATCAGATCTTTAGCCGAAGATGTCGGAGCAGGCAGAACTTTACCCTTTTCTGTCGACGTCATGCTTCACAATGGGCCACTTGAAGGAGATCAACTACCATATATTTCAATATAAAGAACAACTGCCTTCCTTAGGAAGTACAATATATGAAGTCGAATCAATTATAAGGAAGGAATACCCTACAGCAATCATGTTCGTTTATACAAAAGAGTTTTACTTGTATGACCTCAATTGTGGGAACGGGTTGCCCTCTGCTCACGACAGGTTTGTCAATGCTCTTTCTTTGAAAAATATTGAGGTGGAAGTTCTTTCAAAAGGTTCATTCCATTCCAAGACAATATTCAACAGTAATCAACAGGGACTGCAGAATAAATCACTTCCTTTAGTTTATATCAATTTTTTGAAAGCTGTGAAAAGATATGTTGTTTGGAAATTGGCCGAGTCAAAAGACACAAATGGACTCCTGAAAATAATAGGATTTGGAAATCATTGCATTAGCTTGAAAGTCACCAGTAATAATAGTCAATTGGTTATGATTGATCCCATATACAACTTCAACAACGAGCTTTTGATCAATGTGAGTACCAAAGATCAAAACATCGAACGAATCACTCAAGATACTGGAAATTTCACCAGCAATGATTTCGCATTATATTTAGCTCCAAGTGCTGTGCGAGTTTATTTAGCAGGAGAAGATTTTACTGGCTCATTTGTTGATGTTTTCACTCAAAAGCAAGCTAAACTTTTAACATTGCTTAAAAACTATTGCAATATTGACTTGTTTTCCCTCGAAGATTTGAGGTGGATCAAAGTAATACCTAATTTAAGTCATTTGAATCATCTTACACCAGGAATAGCGTCATATTTGAAAGATTTCAATACTGGATTGAAATACATAGTATGGCCGGTCGATTTATGTTTCAGACAGAAAGGAATGCATGACACCACAGCCGTCTCGTTTGAAGAAATGGAAGACAAGAGAGATTGTTTTGGTAATGTTTTCGATATTATAGATGAATTTGTTGAATACAATAACGATGTTGAATTGTTGAAAAAAAAGGAAGCGGAAAATATTTCAGCTATCAATACACCCGCTAGCCTCACTACAGGTACTCCTGGGGCGAACCAAGACTTTACAGAAAATGGATTTGGAGCTACCAAATTGAGCATGCATTTGCAAGATTTCAACGATGCAGGCTCAATATACGACAAGATGAAAGAAGAAGAGGAAGAAGAAGACATCATTATGGATGATAAGTGGGACACAGAATTATTTGGAAATGACGAAGATGATGAAAAGGATGGAGTCACCAATGAAAAGTTATCAAATGAGCTTGATTACTTTGGCACTTCTCTGATAGATGATGAGATTGACAAGTATTTTTCAGATTCTGAAGTTGAGCTGGACTTGACAAAAGGATTGGAATCAAATGAAAGAGAGCCACTGCAGCAAATGGGAATTGATAAAGAAGATGCTAATATCTCTTTCATAGACTCCTCTAAATTCATAAATGCTGCTGGTTCCGATAACTCTCTTTATGAAGACCCTGGTGCACCGGCACCAGTTCCCTTTGCAATAATAGCAGAAAAATCGCTGAATGATCAAAAATTGGTTGAAGCAGATAAGAAGAAATCTGTTTTTGCACCTTTAAATTTCAACCCTGCAATTGAACAATCAATCGATAGCAAATATTTGAATGGGGGGAAATTTTATGTACCTCATGATGGTGATACTGACTCGATGACTGCTGAAACCATTGACACTTCAATCAAAAGCTTCACCAGTGTTACACCCTCGTTGAGGAAAATTGCATTTGAATCCACTACATTGGTAACGAGCAGTGAGGACAGTGGATCGTCTGATGAAGACATGATGCTCTATGACAAGGATGACCCCGAGGGTGGGAGGGGCAATGATGATGATGATGACGATGATGATGATGACGACGATGAAGGCATTGTTGATGATGATTATGATTCAGGAAATTCAGAATTGAAAGAAGACAAAGGTTTAGGAATCATTCACCTTAAGAAAGATGAATTGATAATGGAAGAAGATAAGCTTAACAATCTTGCCTTGTCTAGTCCTTTAAGAAAGGGAGATTTGTCATTCCCAGCATCTTTTGGTAATGCAATTATCTCGTCTCAAACAAGATCAGATTCTTCATCTCCTACTCCAAATGGCAGTAATAGTTCCACATCATCGGAAAATCAAAATTGGCTTCCGTTCTTGTTGAAATTGACTCCACTTCACACGATTCCAAATGCATTCTTGTACTCAAATCCAACGATCACCAAAGATGAGTTGAATACTGCTTTACCATTATTACTTAAAATATTGGTGTTTGATGCATTTAATGATAATTCATCATCATCTGATGGATCATCTCAATCCGATAATTTGAAATTTTTGAAATTTAAAAAAGCAATGGTGACTCCGTGTGATGTTGAATTATGTGATTTGATTGAGAATTGTTTCAATGGAATTTTGAAAACCACCTTGCATGATTTGATCAAGCAAGAAACTGATGCAGATATGTCATTAAGAGATGGATACGAGTGTCTTACTGGAGATGGAATAAAAGAACAAAACGGTGGTGATGGTGGCGATTTCAGCATATCCGATGAAAAAAATGAATTCCAAGATCTGACATTTTCATCAAATTCTCCTATATTAAATGTTGGGAATCAAGTTTTAAATGCAAATAGTAATAATAATAATGATGGAATTATTAAATCAGAAATATCAAAACATTTTTTCGAAATTCCACAAACTATGATCAATTTAAATAGATTGGATCAAGAATTACAATTGAATTTTTCCAGTTTAGGGTTTTGGAATTTGTTGAATTTACAACCTTTTGGAATGTCAAAAAATTTCGATATTCTCTTGGTTTTACCCCGTTTTGGAAAATGTGTTAATGAAGATAATACTTATTTCCAAAAAGCTTGTGATTTTTCATCAGCTTTGATAAAAGAATACAAGACTTCAAGATTAGGAATTGCGAATAAAGTTGAGAGAGTAATACTGAAACAAGATATTGAAATTGACGGTTTCGCAGTATCAACGAGTCTTACAGATGGCGTTTTTGAGATACTGTGTGGAACTGATATCAATGAAATTGAAATGTGGGAAATTATCAATGACAGAATGTTATACTTAGCTCATCATTTGCAATCAACAAATGATGCCGATGATGATCGCATAGGAAATCCACTATTAACGTTATTCGTTAATAATAATATTGGTTCATTCAATTCAATTATTGAAATTAGTAAGATTATGGCAAGATTCAACAATGAATTGAAAGCAGAAGTTGTTGATACCAATGACAATAAAGATGGTAGTAATTTGAAAAAAAAGAGGAAAATGATGACACCAAAATCTTCACAACAACCATCACCACCACCACCACCACCACCACCACGGATACAAACTTTTATCAAAATTCTTGCCCTTGATATTTTTTATTCACCGGAACAAACTTATACAGCGGTGTCTGATAGGACATTTAACAAATTATCATTAGAATTATACAACTTATGTCCTACATCGGGGAATGCGAACAATGATTCATTGATAGATAATCCATTTACAACGTTATCACCATCATTACCTGAGAGGATAAATTATAAGATGACAAAATCATCTATAACGAAAAGTGTTGTTTCTCGTGATTTATATATTCACATGGCATATGAAAGATCCACTGATAAGAATTGGTGTGTTGCTACATGGTCTGATCAGTATGGCAAGATTTCCAATGTTAAAGCTTGGTATTGTCCACCACCATTGTTTGGATCAAAAGAGGCACCACCACTGGGTTCGAAATCGTTTGAAGAGATTAGTAATGAAATTTGGGAAATCACGTTGAATTATATTCGTACACATTCGGGGAAATCATATTTGGTCTTGACGAGATTAAACAATATAATTTCGGATGATGAATTGATTCATTGGAGAAGATTATCATTAAAGACTAAGAATTTATTATTAATTGTACTTGCAGTGAGTTTAAATTCAAATTTAATTTTGAGTTCGAATAATTCCACACAGATGTCAACGTCATCAAATCATTACTCAAATAATAATAACATGACATTAAATAGTAGTAATATTGGTGGTGGCAAAAAATTGAAAAATGATATGGATAGTGTAC
The DNA here is from genome assembly GCA_030567655.1 of Nakazawaea ernobii. NCBI lineage: Eukaryota > Fungi > Ascomycota > Pichiomycetes > Alaninales > Pachysolenaceae > Nakazawaea > Nakazawaea ernobii. Next base: position 4,269 of record JAJLSN010000015.1, read on the forward strand.
CAAGTAGTAACACTGGGCTCACACCATTCTTGGTAGGTAATGGTGATAGTCCCGAGGCATATATGGTTGGAGGTGGTACACCAGTTGATGTTGATTCTCCAAGTACTATTCCAATCACGCAAACTAAATTGTTTAATAATAATGAAGATGTATCGATTATAGATATCTTGGATGATTCATATGGTGTTATATTACCAAATCCGATCCCATTGACAAATCAACAAAACAGGATTTCAATCAAGACAGGATATCTTATTAAAGCTTCTTTACAAAACGATCAAACGTTACAAATGACGAGTAATAAAGATGATTCAGTGACACCAACTCCGCATCATCATCATTTTCATCATCCACAACAACAACAACAACAACAATCACAACAACAACCACAACCACAACCACAACAGCAACAACATACACCCAAAATTGAACAGATTCAACAACACCAACATCAACCGCATGGACAACAACAATCACAACAACAACAACAACAACAATATCAGAATTCTAGACAACATAATAATAATATGAGATATTTGATAAGAGGTGGCAATGCATTGGAGATCAATTTAATGAGTTGCCCCAATTTCATAAATGGCTTGGATTTAGTCAAAGATTTACTTGTACAATATCGTGGATTATCAAATCTTGGAAATTGTTGGGGAATGAATGAGACGAATAATTTACATATGAGTAATGATGGTGATGGAGGACATGATGATGATGATGATGATGATGATGTTATGATACCATGGCATATCTTGTCCGTTAGGAAGTGTTTGAATGCTTTGGTTCATGTTAAAATCACTGATTGAATATTATATATATATATATATATATATATTTATATAAGTACAAGGCTATATTATTCACTATCTATTCACTATCTTCAACAACAATAATTGTGTGTTGAAAAGCAAATGCTATTCACTATCTTCAACAACAATAATTGTGTGTTGAAAAGCAACTACTAATATTATTCACTATCTTCAACAACAACAGTGGGTGTTGTTTGAAAAATTTCATACTTCCAAGTAAAGATATCTTTAAGTTTTATCAATTCGAAATCACCATTTGCATACCTTGTCATTTCCAATGGAGTTAATAAATTTTTTTGTTGGAAATAATTAAATGCGATTGTCAAATTATCAAACCTTGTTAAATCACCTTTTTGTAATATTTTTAAGAAATGGATCCATTTGGTTGGATTTGTTTCAACTTTGTTTAATTTGAACCACATGTCTAATAATATTGAGATTAATAATGTTATCTTTTCATATATTTGATAAAATTTCGTGAATGATTGTTGTTGAGTGTTTAAACTCTTTATGTAATTGAATGGATCAGTATTGAGTTGTAATTTTGATAATTTATGGAAACTATCATCGTACAAGATGTCGATGATTTCATGATCATCATCATTGTCATCAGAAGTAGCCGTGGTGGTGGTGGTGGTAGTAGTAGTAGTAGTATTAGTAGCCGTGGTTGTGGTTGTGGTGGTGAAATTGTCCTTTGTCATGAGATCATCATCATCATCAATGACGATATTGGAATAATGATGTAATAATTTCATGATTAATTGAGCAAGGAATTCCATCTTGTAATTTTTCAAAACCAGTTCTGAATCTTCGATAAAGAATTCACGTAATTCGGAAATTGATAAATCAACCAATTGTAATTCTATATCTGTTAAAAATTTATTCATAATGTGTTCCCTGGAATTTTTCAAAGAATTATGGAATTTGGTCTTCTTTAGAGATAAGAAATTCACAGTGATGAATCTATATGCTAGATATAATAAATTCTTTCGTGTAACCATGGAGCTTGTTCCTAATATCATCTCCTTCTCATCATCATCATCATCATTGCAAGACTTACCACCTGACGATGGTGTAAATTTATAATTTTTTTTCAACTCCTGTTGATATACAGGAGTGATGAAATCTGTATTCATTGTTGTTTCATTGATGAAAACTCTCTTGATGAATTGATCTAATGCTTCTGATTCATCGTATTGATTACATTTTTTCAAAATTTGATAAATAAATGTATGTCGTAACATTAATTTACGTATATGATTATTATTGTTATTTTTATTGTTAGCACTCTTGTCAACGGTAGTCATTGTGTGGTGTACATTTTCAAATTGTAAGATCAGACAATCGATAAAGAAGTTGATTATTGGTTTCCATGATTGCCAAATACATTGTGATTTCAAATTTGACCTTGTTGTTGATGTTGATCTTGATGATGCATTTTTCAAACCCCATCTCAATAATTTCCAAAAATTATGATTCAATTGTTCATGTAATAATTTATAACCGAATACGGTATCATCACCTTGATCTAAGGAAATCATTGATTTCTTGTTATTATTGTTCTTGTTCTTGTTATTCTTATTAGTTTTCAAATCATCATCATGAAATTCAAGTTTCCTCTTTCCAGTGTTATCTTCATCTTTGATATCATTAAACAATCGATCTAGTTGTGTTTTCAAAGGTGATGTCTTTGACAATTCATCATCATCATCTTCAATTTCATCATCATTATCAGTTTCTTGCTTTGTTGATAACTTGTTATAATTATTATTGATGTTATGATATCGAGTCCTTCTTATGCGTAATTCAGCATCATCATCATCACCTTGATAACAACTCAACACTTTAAACAATTCATCGAGTAATAAATGTCGTTCACTCATTGACGGAACAGGTTTTGAATAAAAACATGTATCATCATCAATGGTTGTTGTAGTTGTGAATGTGATCTCGTCATCATTGGAATTCGCAACAGAGCCAGAAGCTAGATAGATCAATGAGCTCAAGACTTCCATTGCCCTCATTGATATATTACACAAATCATCATCGTTAACAGTTGTTGAGAATTGATGGAAATGTGGTGATATAGACAGTATAGTTAATAATACATTGATCGTATGCAGTCTTGGGAAGTTGATAAAAGATGGTAGTTGATTAGATAGTGATGTGTTTAAATAGTCAACTAGTTCGTAATAACTCTTTGAACGGAGAAGATAGTCATGCCATTCAAATTCTTTCAAGTGTTGTTCATCCATCGATGAAGGTGATGGATGAGTTTTTCTGTTTTGAAACAATTTTTTTTATCTTTTTGCTTTTAAAGTGAAGAAGAAGAAGAAGCAGTTTATATGACAGAGCTAGATATAGATAGATAGATATAGATATAGATATAGATATAGATATAGATATAGATATAGATATAGATAGATACAGATGAATGCTATATAGGGGCCTCACCAGTAGGCCAGTGATTCAGTTCTTTGCAATAGATAAGTATGAATTTCTCAAGATTCTTGACGATTTTGAACAATTCCAATTTCACATGGTTCAATTCTAAATGACAATTTTTCTCAACTTCAAGATTCAAATAGATTTCATCATTGATCAATAGTTCAAAGCAATTCTCAAGTTTGTGTAATTCCTGTTTCAAATACGTCAATTCGTTCAATCTCTCTTGTGATGACATTGATTGGATATCTTTTGTTTCAATGTATTGTTGTTGTTGTTGTTGTTCATTATGTGTCTTGGATGTGGATGTGGAGGTGGATGTGGTACTGGAGCTGGCTTTACTACCGAACAATTTATAAAAACCTCGTTGCTTATTCGTTCTCCTTGAGATGTCTCTGTTTTTTTTCAAATTTTCCAATTTCAATCTCTTGACAGCTTCAGCTATTGTTGGAGATTCTTCTGAACCTTTTTGTAATGCCAAATCTAATTTCAAATGTAAATTTTCTGTAGAGATTAATTTCATTGCCCTTGATTGTTTCTTCAAGATGATTTGCTTTAATTGGTGTAATTGTAATTCTTTATATTTCCGGAATTGTAATAATTGTAACAGTACTGAACAATTGTTTTTCAAATCTTGTAATGGTTCTTTCAAACTGACAATGACATTTTTAATGGCAATTTCAAGGTGTATGAATTCCAAATCAACCAGTTGACCAATTTTTTCCACTAATTCATTATTATCTAGTAATGAAAATACATTAAAAGTGGCACCTAATTCCACTTTTCTCATTGTGAATTTTTTCGAAATGGAAATCAATTGTTTGGAATTTTGTTCCAAATGGTTCAATTGTAATTTGTAATTGATCAAGGTTTTTTCTATTGGTTTGAAAACGGTGTCATTCAATGGTGTATCAAAATGTTTCAATGCCAGCATTGGAGGAATTGGTAAATATGAATAATATGGATTTGGCTTTGTTGGATCCCTTGTTGATGAAAGTAAGACATTTGAAGGTAACAAGGTGAAGGGGGAATATTTTAAAACTTGCAACCAAATTTCCTCCATTGGATCTATAAATTTTTGAAAGATGATTGAATTACGAATGTCATCATCCAAGTTCAAATGATTTAACAAATGGTTGAATTTCCTCTTTCTGAAATCGATGATTAAGGAATTACGGATGTGTTTCTTGTTGGTGATATAATCTTTGATCGAGTGCTTTTCAGGGATCAATGGGATGATCTTTGTTGGGAAGAATTTGACCAAGTTGATGCGTAATGATTGGAAATCTGAATATCGCCTCTTGATAACGGAATTGTTTGAAGAGCGTTTGATGATGTAGTAAACGATGCCATTGATGGTGTCTGTTGATATGATTTCGATATCTTGCTTCAGGGATTCAGCAGCACCGGTGGTGGTGGCGATGATGCCCAATGACGAATAATCTAGAATGTTGTCATCACTTTGCTCATTATCCTGTGTCGTGGTGGTGGTGGTATCAGCGGTGATGCTCTGGTTGGGTAACGTGGTGAAGTAGTGGTCGATGTTGTCGTTGAAGACGTCGTAGGTGGATCCTACAAACGGGTTGTTGGTGTCCTCGTCGTCTCCAAAGTCCATCTTGAGTGTGTCTGTTGGTGTTTCTGTTGTTATAAAAAGAATAATTTTTTCAATTCGTTTAATTCTTCTCTATCAACTATCAACTATCAACTATCAGTGATACAGTGATACAGAGAGAGATGAGTGAGAGCGTAAAGGTCAAGTCAGTGGACATGGTGAGTACTGTACAGATGCACCGATACACACACACAGACATACTAACCACGCGTTGTAGAGCTCAGAGTTACAAGAACAAGTATTGGACATACTGAAAAGAGCAATGGAGTACGATCAACCAAAGGAGATCTCGTCGTATATCAAGAAGGAGTTGGACAACAAGCACGGGCACACGTGGCATTGCATCGTCGGGAAGAAGTTTGGGAGTTATGTCACGCATGAAGTTGGTGGGTTTATCTATTTCTACATCGATGATTTGGCATTCTTGGTGTTTAAAACTGCATGAGCACTATATACGGGCTATACCACTTTGAAGATGTTGTTTGTCTTCAAGGGACTGAGATCTTTATCAAAGATGTTTTTATGTCGTTGCCTTGGTGGTGGTGGTGGTAACTCGTCATCACTGGTGTCTTCAAGAGTCTTGTGGTGTGTAAGTTTAATCTTTTTATACTGTTTATCCTTTTCGTCATCATCTTGTTCTGGGTCTTCGGTGTCTTGTTCGAACAAGGATTGTGTAGCTTTCCGTTTCCCTTTGTGATTATGATTATGATTGATCAAACTTCTCAATGGACTAGTCTTCTTGTCTGGGAGTTGTTGCACAACAACAGAGACATCTGGTGTCGAGGTGGTGAAATTGGACAACTGCTGGATCTTGCCGTTCAACGGAGTGATTCTTGATTGCTTGATCAGCGTGATTTTCTGTAGATATGGCGTTGTTGAGAATGAAGTTGTTGTCTTGAGTAGTTTATTCGAAGTGATCGACGACGGTGCAATCATCTGCTTTTGCTGTTGTTGTTGTTGTTGGTCGGTGTTGTTGTTATTCAAAAAGACAAGGCTCTTCTTGTGGAGTTCCACCTTGGATTCCAACAACAGCACTTCCAGCTCGTGCTTCTTCTGAGCCTGTCTCTTTTCCAGTTGCAACTTGTGCAATTGCAGCTTGAGCGACAGTTCTCTCGCGGTGACGTGGTTGTACATGGCGAGTTGCAGCAAGCACGCGGCCACGGTGCTGGAGGCGAGCGCGAGGTGGTGGCGCCACTGCGAGAGGTCCGTCTCGTGTCTCTTGTACTCCTGGTACTGCTTCATCTGTGTCTGTGTCTGGTGTAGAGCACTCAGTGTGCAGAGTGTATCTCTGTGTAAACAAATTTGTTTTTTTGTTTCGACACACAGAGAAAAGAGACTCAGAGCTCTATATAGTATAGAGCTATACACTATACAGAGCTATACAGACAATACAGATGCACTGGTTGATCGTTGTGTTGATGCACATGGCGGTGGCGGGGGCCTTCTCCAACGAGGAGATGTTCCACAAGAGACTGCTCGCACAGCAACAAGACGGACTCATCCACATCACTCTGCCAGAGTTTGACCAATTCTTCAACGGAGCCAAGGACTACTACTTGATCACCTTGTTCACCACGTCGAACGTGCAATTCGGTTGCATGGCGTGCGACAAGTTCGCCCCACTGTACCGCTTGGTCAGTGCCAGCATCTTGCAAGACCACGACTCCAAACCCATCTTCTTCACCGTTGCCGATTTCGATGACAATGTCGAAACTTTCAAAACGTTACAATTGAACACGGTCCCCCATATCTGGATCTACCCTCCGACGGACAACGAACTGACCACTGTCAAGAGTGAGCATTTCGTCTACCAGATCCCGGACTCGATATCGAATTTACAAGATTTATCACTACACTTTGGCAATTTCCTCAGCTCCATCTTGCATATAAACATCTTCATCAAGACACCATTCGACATGGAACAATTCATCAAGAATTTCGTCATGTACTTGGGCCTGTTCATCATCGTCAAGAAACGCGGCCGCAAGATCTTGGACAAGTTCAAGACGTTCCATTTCTACTTCATCTTGTCAACGGTGTTGATCTTCTTATCCACAAGTGGTTATCAATTTTGTATCCAGAGAAATGTGCCATTCATCGCCAAGGACAACGACAACAACATCATGTATTTCAGTGGCGGCACGCAGTACCAGTTCGGCTTGGAGATGGTTAACATCACCTCGATCTACACAATACTCACCTTGTTGATGATCTTGTTGATCTCGTTTGTGCCAATGCTACAAAACAAGAATTTACAAACACTGTTGACGATCTGTGCGGTGGTGTTGTTGTTTGTCGTGGTGAATTTGTTGAACACGGTGTTTCTCATCAAGGACCCCTCCTACCCTTTCACCTTCTGGAAGCTCTTCTAGCCCCCAGGTTGTGTTGTGTAGTTGGTCCAACTCTGTGTATTTCTACATAAATACAATTTCTTTCTTATCTGACTGAAAAATAAAAATTTTCTCTTTAAATTTATACAGCGATAGATATAGAGATATAGATATAGTGGTATAGTGGTATAGAGATGGATAGAGACACAGAACAGAGAAGGGAAGAATGGACCTTGGGGCTAGTACTATTATCGATAGTGGTCATTCTATGGGTCTTGTCGTCGTTCCTCGTGAATGACTTGTTTGCAAAGGACATTTATCTGAAACCGTTTTTGATCACTTATTTGAACACAACAACGTTCATCTTTTATCTCGTACCCTATGCCTTTCGGTATAGACTGCATAGACAAGAGTATCAAGAGATCACCGAAAACAGCAACAAGTTATCATTACAAGAGACTATTAAATTGAGTGGACAATTTTGTATATTATGGTATCTTTCCAACTTGGCAACAAATGCATCGTTGAATTTCACAAGTGTTTCATCACAAACGATATTGAGTTCCACACTGTCATTTTTCACATTGGTGATTGGGGTATTGTTTCAAGTGGAACGTATCACACGGAGGAAATGCTTTGGATTGGTGTTGTCAATGTTTGGTATCATCATGGTTAATAAATTTGAATTCGATAACAATTCCAAAATCTTGTTGGGTAATTCATTACTGCTTGCCGGTGCTGCTGGTTATGGTATTTATTCGATATTGTTGAAATTAAAAGTGCAAACTGATTCCAATATCAATTTCCAAATTTTCTTTGGATTTGTTGGATTGTTCAATTTGATATTGTTATGGTTCCCATTGATAATACTTGATCATTATGGTGTCGAGATTTTGGAATGGCCAAATGGTGTATACACTTACAAGATCTTGTTCATCAACGCATTGATCACTTTTATCAGTGATTATTTCTGGGCAAAACTGATGATTTTAACCTCACCATTGACAACAACTGTTGGATTATCATTGACTATACCATTGGCAATGTTGGGAGATTTGATCATAAAGCAAGTGTCAATGTCATTGGTGTATCTCGTTGGAGCTGTTATCATTGGTGTTTCATTTATCATTATCAATAAAGATGAAGAGATTGAATTTGTTCTTGTTCAAGAACAGTAGATCTATATACTATATACTATACTATATAGTTTGTTATATATCAATTGTTGTTTGTAAATAATTATGATTTCTTGATAATTGCCATATCACATTCTTGTAATTATTCAATTTGTTATTCTGATTCAACAAACTTTGCCTGTATTCATTGTTTAATGTACTGATTTCCAACTCTTTATCATTGATTTTTTGTTGTAAATTGACAATTTCAACACTTGAATCTTGTTGCAATGTTGATAATTGATATTTAACTTGTATCAATTGCTTTTCTAACATTGATATGCGTCTTGTCATGATTGTTTGTTGTCTCTGTGCTTCCTCTGCCTCTATCTCTGTCTCTATCTCTATCTCTATCTCCTTATCATTGTTATGAATATGCAAATTATTATCATGATCATGGATCGAAGTATTTGTAGTTGATACACTTTTCACGCCATTTGAAATCATCGAATTCATCGTGGTGATGGTTGATATCGAATTATGATATTTGGTTTTTTGTAATTGGATGATTTCATCTTTATCCATTAATGCCAGGGACAAATTTGATAATTCTTGCCTTAATGAATATATCTCATCGTATGCCATCGAAGTCAGTTCACTTAATTCGTATAACTGTTGCTCAAGGATTAAGTTCCTTTCCACCTCTCCCTTGAGTGATGTATCAACTAACAATTTCGTCTTTGCTAATGTCGTACCGTGTTGTTGCTGCTGCTGCTGGGTAATATCATTATTATTTCTATCGATATTATTAGTTGTAGACACAGGTATAGACACAGGTATAGACACATGTCCAATATCAAAACTCGTCAAATCATCGGCGGTATCAAACACTTTTTTCAAAACTTGTCTTGGTGTCTTTATCGTTTTAATGTTTAATATCGATTTATGTTTTGGTTCTCTTTCTCGTTCTCTTGTGAATAATCTCATCTCTGTCTGTATCTATTTGTATCTCTGTGTATATCTATGTCTGTATATCACTATCACTATCCAGAACTACAACCGTCCACCTACATATATATATATATAGTATCGTTCAACCAATCATCATTCAATCGCATATTCCCCTTTCCCCTTTTCCTGAATTTCCTTTAAAAATTGGCGTTTTTGGCGTTTCCAACACCAAAATTCCCATCGATGGAACAATAACCACAGAACAAACAGACAGATGAAATTCATTCATTCAGCTAGGCAAGCGGCTAGGCAAGCAGGCACTATAACTGTTGGCACTGTGCATGCGTTTGTGGTGTCGGTTATGTAGGGAGTCATATGTATGCAGTTCATATACAGATAGATATAGATCGATGTCTTTGAGTCACGACTTGACTTAATTTACCTGTTTGGGGTATAATTGTATATATATCGCCATGCCCAGCCAGCACGTCATACAAAGTATCTACACCTCTACACCTCTATATCTGTACACTTCTAAGAACTGTACAACCACACAGAGTACACCATGTAGCATAGTACGATGTCTGGTTGTTGTTGTTACAATCGAGATAAAATTTGTACGTTGAAATAAAACTTTTCTGTTATTTCTGTTATTTCTGTTATAAAGAGATAGATAGATGGATAGATACAAGGATGGAATTGAAGAAGGACAAGATCATCAAATCGACAGACTTGGACGCATTGTCATGCCGTTATTTTGCCAATAAATACTTACAAGATCCATTGATTGACTTGATGTGTGATGGCGCCAAGAGATATTTACCATGTTCATCACCGATAACATTATCAATACAACGAAATTTGAAAAATTATTTCAATCACGCCAAGACACCAATTATCAACAGAGGTACTTATATAAGAACCAAATCCATTGACTTGGTCGTTGATCAATTCTTACAAAGACACGGACGGAAACTGCAAATATTATCAATTGGTGCTGGCAGTGATACAAGATTTTTAAAATTTTTACAACGATATCATCATGTCAAAATTTATGAATATGATTTCGAAGACTCTGTTAAAGTGAAGAAATGTACCATTGTTAATAATGACACTTTGAGTCAGATCATAGGTTATTCCGGTGGTTCCATACCGATAACTACATATGATGAATTCCATCAATTAGATCCATCTTTACAAACTGAAAGTTATTCAATATCACCAATTGATTTACGTGATTTAACACCAAATTCATTCTCGAAATTGGATCCTCAAATACCCACATTGATCTTGTCAGAATGTGTATTGTGTTATATGTCAATTGAAGAATCTTGCAACGTGTTGAATACAATAACACTGAATTTTCAACAAGGAGTTTTTATGATTTATGAACCTATTGGAGGAGATGGGAATTTTGGACAAGTTATGACTAGAAATTTATCACAAAGAGGGATAGAATTACCAAGTTTGATGGAGTTTAATAATTTAAATAAACAAATGATGAGATTTGAGAAAATTGTTAATGTCGAACGAGTACAATTAAGTGATTTGAATTTTATTTTCAATAATTGGATTGATGATGATGAATTACAAAGAATCAATAAATTGGAGTTCCTTGATGAATTGGAAGAATTGGAGTTGATCAATAAACATTATTGTTTATGTTTATTACAATGGGGTGGTGATGCCGGTTTCACAATAGATCAAACTTTCCAAATAGATAAATTGGTCAAGTAATAAATAAATAAATAATTTCGATAAATAAATAAAATAAATAAATAAATAAATAATCATCATCATCATATAGATTCAATGACACCACCACCAAATCCAACGGGGAAAACTCCCTGTGATCCAGCTGGTAATACACCAAGGAATTTATAAATTTTCCCCATCTTGTCAGAATCAACAAGTCTTTTATAACTTTGTATCAATTTCAATTTCTCTTCTTCATTGGCAATTTCCGCTAAAACTTGATCAATTCTATATCCAATGCCTAATTCATGTAACCAATCTCCTTGTTCAACAGGTCCATATGATATACATCCATTTTCTGTGAATATCTTGGATAAATTATTGAAATCAACATCTGCTGACAAGTCCACAGAACCTGGTTTAACAAATGGTGATACAATTTGATGATTTTTAATACCTCTCAAGGTATTTTCAGGTATTGCCAAATCAGGTCCATAATCACATATTAAGATCCCACCTTTGGTTAATGGATCGTTGGATAATTGATTGTTAGAATTGATGATTTGTGACATCTTTGAAGCGTATAAATAACTCTCTGGGCATATTTCAATACGAGTATCAATTGGTAAATTTTTAAATCTTTCCAGTGATGCAGGAATCAATGAAGATGGAGTTTCATGGGGTGAAACAACTAAATGGAATGATGGATCTTTACTATCTCTATCAAAGTCAACTAAATATTCTCTCCATCCATCTTTGGTCTTTAAAAATTGTTGAATTGGTAGAGCATCAAAAAATTCATGGGCAATGATATAATTAGCAACACCTTCATGATTAACAATATCTTCTTCAGTTTGTAACCATTCAATTTCATTCCCCCATTTGGTTACACTTTCATACATGCCATCCTCGGATCTTTTCATCAAAAATTGCTCATCAACATCACATAACAATTCATATTGTTGTTGTAATAATTTCAAACTCAGTTCAATCATCACTATTTTCAATTTGAAATCATTCTTGTTCAATTTATTAAAAGTTCTCAACACGTCATACATCAATGTTCCCTTACCAGGACCAAATTCAATGAATTGAATCTTAAGAGGTTTCCCTTGTAATAACCATGTAGCATATAACCATATACCAATGGTTTCACCAAATATTGATGAAATCTCAGGTGATGTGATGAAATCTCCAGATTCCCCAATCAATTGATCCTTTGTCGTATAATAACCAAATTCAGGGTTGGTTAAACATTGTCTCATGTAAGAAGATAATGAAATTGGTCCAGTGGTTTTAATCGATTCGATCAAGATATTCTCTAATGAATCCAATTCTAAAACTCCTTTTTTATCCTTGTTGAGTGAAATTTGGTTATTTCGGCAAAATTGTTGAGTGGAGAATTTGTAGAATTTTGTCTTATACATACATCTTTCAATCTTGATTGGCCTACGGGTCAATTGTCTGAATAACATGACTGACCCTTTAACCTTCTTGTCTCCTTCTTGTTGTTTGTTTCCATTTTGGTTTTGATTTTGATTTCGATTTTGCAAATTGTTTTTTTTGTTCCGTTTTATATAAACCATACACGACTGTTTTGATTCTCCCCACAGCCCCTAATATAGGGGCGCTCTCAACGCTCTCTTCTCAAATGGCAATTGTTCTTCCCTAATCGGGTAATCTCATCTGCAACTGTACTGTACTTGGATCGGATATACATATATATATATATATATATATATATATGCCATTGCTCTGACAAACATGTATCCCACTCACAGCAAAATACACAATGGACTCAATATCATCCATCAAGAATTTTGATATCCCAGTGGCGGTCCCACTATCGTCTTCATCAAGAAAACACAATTTATTCCAATTATCAAATGGGATCTTGGTACTAGTTGTATCAGATCCAGCCGAGGATTTTGCAGCTTGTTCGTTAACAGTGGCCAGTGGGTCCAATCTGGATCCAGATGAAATACCAGGTTTGGCTCATTTCTTAGAACATATGCTTTTCAAAGGTAATAAGAATTTCCCTCATTCAAATCATTTAGAAAATTTGATAACAAGTGTTGGTGGTTCAATTAATGCCTCCACCACGAGTGAACAAACTTCGTTTTTCTTACAAGTCCCCACTGATATCACTTTAAGGGCAAATTCAGAACCGATTTTGGATCAAGTCTTGTCAGGTATTTCAAACATGTTTAAATCACCCAATTTTAATGAAAATGCCATTCAAAAGGAACTTCATCTGGTCAATAATGAACATACGAGTAACACCATTTCCACAAATAAAATATTATATCACGGTCTAAGATTATTAGCCCAGGAGAAACACCCATTTCATCGTTTTGCCACGGGTAACAATTTAACTTTAAAAGATTATATACTGCTGCAAAAAATTAACCTTCGACTGGAATTGTTAAAAATGTACAACAAGAATTATCAAGCTGATAAAGTCACATTGGTATTGAGAGGTCCTCAATCGATAAATCATTTGAAAAAACTAGTTTTCACTTATTTCAGTGATTGGAATGGTACTTCAACAACAACAAAAAACACAAAGACAAAGACAACATTATCTGAATTCTCAATATTGTCCAATTCATGGTTCAATCAATACAATAATGAACAATTATTTGCACTGGGAACAATGCCAATGAGCTTATTATTTCTCAAACCTAGTTCCATTTCAATGAATAAAATCAGAATCAACTTCCCCATCCATTTCGATCTGACTCTGGACAATTCTCAAATTTTTTTACAATGTAGAGCATGGTGTCATATGTTTGGAGATGAAACTAGAGGTTCAATATGTGAATATTTGAAAAATACCAGTTTGATAACTTCATTATCTGCCTTTTGCCTAAATTTATCACAAGGTGACTCAACGTTAACTTTAGAATTATCATTAACGGAGAAAGGCTGTTTGCAAATACTGCAAATTTTCCAAGTAATATTCATTTTCATAAAACAAGTTTTCCAAAATAATAACGTGAAAAATGCAAGACATTTGGGGAAATTTCTCTCAGAGTTATCAGCAATTGATAAATTGAATTATCTTTATCAACAAGTCAATGACTCACCGATGGATGAAGCGCATAAGTATCTGAGATTTTTACAATTGGACCTCAAAAGCATTGGTGACAAATGGTGCTTACAAGGTGCCCCTGTATGGAATGATATTCATGGAGGCGTTAAGGAATCACTCGATGCTAAATTGTGGTGGGATGATCAAGGTTTGAAATTCATCAATTTCATTCATGACATTGTCAATGTTGAAAATTTCAATTTTATACTTTTAGCTGATGAATCGACAATTCGAACGATAACAATTGATGATAATAATAATATCCAATTTAAACAAGATGTTCATTATCAAATCAAGTACATAAAGACCAAATTCCATTTCCAATTTAATAATCACCAACAACATATAGATACATTACACATGCCATTCCCGAATTTGTTTTTACCACAAGTGGCATCAACACCATCACTTATCGATGAATCCTTGAACCGAGCACTGAAATCATCATACGAATCTTCATTATCATACATCACGAAGAACTTTTCAGACTCTATACCACCAGAGTTGATATACACTGGTGAACCCCTAATTGAAACTTGGCTCAAAAGGGAAAAAACAGATTTGAGTTATTCATCAAGGTGTTTTATAACATTGGATATATCAAGTTTTTTAAAGCCAACACCAGTTAACACTGTATGTTTACAAATGTTAAGCCAATTGGTTATGTTGTCCGTGCAAAAGACATTATACTCTTCTGAAATCATTGGTTACACGTGGGAGATAATCCCAAGTAGCAAAGGCGGTTGTAATTTGACAATAAGCATATCAGGTTTCACTGATGGTGTTGATAAATTACTTGCAATACTTTTGGATACTTTGAAAGATGATTTCACCAATATGGAGTTCAACACGGCCAAATTCGAACTCATTGACAACATGGATAAATTGAAAGACGAAAATGGGTTGATTTTAGGAACAATAAAACTCTTATCATTGTTAGAAGAGAATAATTGGGATTTTGATTTGAAATTAATCACATTAAATAACTTGACTTTGCAACAATTCAAAAATTTCACCATTGATTTTTTCAAACAGGTGACATTGAAATGTCTTTACCATGGTGACATCTCGCCACAAGTTGTAACAAGATATAATAACTCGATATCAACTTCTTTCCCCACACTGCCTCAACAACAACGAAACGACATAGTATCATCACCACCTCCATCAACTTTTAAAATCCCAGAGGGGAAAACATACTATTACCAAACCCATGCATCACCGGAGGATCCAACAAACAGTATAGTAACTTTCATTCAAATGGGTCTTAGAACGAGCATCTATGACAGGACAATGAGCACACTTTGTGCATATTTGATGTCATTGAATCTTGTATCGATCTTACGTGGTGAGAAACAATTGGGATATGCTGTCATTGGAGGATTAAGGATATTGAGAAACACCATTGGATTACATATTGGGATCATAAGTGGAGATTATACACCACAAGTATTGAACGATAAAATTGATGAATATTTCAACGAATGGCGAGATTCAATAACGAGATTATCACTGACAAGATTTCTGGAGGAAATGATTAATTTCCGTCATAATTATTTATCAACGGCATGGAAATTGAGTCAACAAACTGGTGGTCCATCGAATTTATCACTTCTGACAAAGAGTGCTACCGCGTCGACAAACACAGATATTTCAAACATGAATTATCATCGTCATAAATTACTCTGGGAGAGAATTCAATTGCAAAACAGTGATGATATTGATTTGAAGATAATTGAAAAATTGACTAAAAATGAATTTTTGAAATATTTTGAATGGAAAATCTCTTCACAATCTCACAATACAAGGAGCAGGAGGAGTCAAGTTTCGATATATTCAACAACACAACTCTCAACTAGGGAAATTTCTATGAAATTTATGTTACAACAATTGAAATTTTTCTTAAATTTACATAATTTACAAATTCCTGATTGTAAATTAGATCAAATCATTAAATCATCAAATTATGATCAATCCACTATAATGTCCCGATTGTTCAAATATTTCATTAGTAACGGTTCAAGTTTCAAAATAATGACAATCATTTTAAAAGAAGTTCTGAAACAATTGAGTGTTGGATCAAAATCAAAATCACCACTGTCGCTGCCTGAAAAAGCCTTCAATAAACACACAACAGAAATCCATGAAATCCACAACATTGAAGATTTCCAACAACGTGAGACATCATTGGTGTGAAAAAGGATAATTTTCATCATCTGAATAACAGCCCATCACCATTACCACCTTGTTTCCTCCATGAATCATTAGGCAATATACCTTGATTTTCAAGTTGATATAATCTCCAAGCTTCTCTAACGTGTTCAGGTTTCAAGGGAATTTTATCCAAATCTTGTAATTCAATTTTCAAAGCTGATGGATCTTTCTTTTGTAATTTTAAAGATTTTTTCAATAAATTTCTTTCAATCAATCTCTTCTTTTCATATTTCAATTGTACATCTTTAGCCTTTTCTATAATTTCACCAATCATCATCTTGGATATACTGCTAAGTATCACTATCAAATCTGGTGGTAATGGATGTGGGAAAATCTGATTTGTAAGTTTCTTCAAACCACTTTTATTTATCGTAGTTCTTCTATATGTATCGTATCTATCATTTTGCTTTGCATCCATTCTAGACATTAATAATTTTGTCAACTCGAATTTGGAGATATCTTCATTTTCGTCATCATCATCATCTTCTTCTTCTTCTTCATTCTCATTCTCACTTTCCTGTCTCTTTCTCTTCTTATTATGATGTTCATGGACATCTTTATGTATAAATTCTAATATTTTCCTCTCATCGGCTTCATCACCTTCAATATCTTGTAACAGAGGATCATTAATATTTAAAGCTTGCGAATTAAATTGTTCTAGCAGTTGGAAATCTATCTTGTTAACAGCCTGTTTGCCCTTGGAGTCCTTCTCGAACCCTTGCTGTTGAACAAAGGAGATGTTATTCTTCGACATGTCTCGCTCTTGTGTTTATTTATTAATTGGATTGTTTCGTTTGATTTTGAATTTTTTTAAAAAGCTGTACAAGAAAAACACACACCAAAACAAAACAATTACTGTGAAATATGACTTTATCATGTCAATTCAAAATATCTCTATAGGGTTGCCTCTTACCTACATAAGTCACATGCACGAGACGAGAATAGTCTATTTTGAATAAGCCGTTTTGTTTTGTTTCGTATTATTTTTCAAATGGGGTTTATCTATACAAAAGATGAAAAGACATGTATAAGAAAAGATAGGGGACGGTGATTTCCAACCACTGGATACCTTCAATGAGAAGATTTATTTACCAACTCTTTTGTCATTTGAAACAGCCTTTGCCAATCATATTTCTCCCGTATGATTTTCAAAATTTCACTTCTCAATTGAAACAACTTGATAATATCATCATCATGTAAAGATGACCTGTTTGAATTCAAATTTCTTATGAATTGTAACAAGTTGTTCAATATTTGATAACGTAATTCCATATCAATTTTCAAAGGTATTATTTGTGGATGTTCAATCAAGTTTAATATTTTGCAAATTTGATCTTTGATATCAAATATCAATTGTGGATAATTCCAATCTTCACCATTTTGCAAAGTGATTGTGATTGTGTTATCAACAATTTTTTGTTCAGAGTTATTACCCTTTTCTATATTGATATTAATTACATGATCACCACCAATTTCCTCCTTCCCAGTGTTGATGAATTTCAAATCAATCAAGCTTCCCAAATCATTGAATGAATTCTTTAACAAGTCATAATCGACACCTTCAAAAAATTTGAAATTCAATGTAGTGGTGTTGCTATTTCTTGAATTATTTGCATCAATGAATTTAACACCATATTCATCTCTTGTAAATTTGTCATTTTGAAACCTTTGCAATTCATTACTGAAAAGTTGATGAATAATAGTCTGTGTTAAGAAATATGGGAAATCATTTGAAAAAACGGTGGATTCTCTAAACATGAATTCACTCCTTCTTTCATTAGGCATATTATACAACAGTTCAATATCGTGCAAGGTGAACTCTATGAGATGAGCATTTTCGTCAAACTTGTCACCATCCTTTGTATCATCATCATCATCATCTTTTGATATATTTTCCCGTTTACCAAACTTGAGATCGAATTTGAAATTCACAACTTCTTGCAGTTGAAGGCTTGCCAGTTCATTTTTCAATTGTATCTCAGTGGCTGCAATCAAGTCGGGAAACACAAATTCTTGAGTGTATAAATAGATAGGAATGTTGAAAATCACATCATCTGTTGGCTTTAGAGTGTATGTCTCTATCATTGTATTGATGGATGGTTTCCTGTATTGGTGAACCAGTAGTATCGCTAGGAGGATCAACAGAGTGATGCCATATCTCATTGATGATGAATATTGTTGTTGTGTTGTCGATGTTGTCCTGTATACTTTGCAAGAGAGAAAAAAAAATTTATTATCACTTCAATTGGAATCAATCACACTTTTCTAACTATACACCACCAGTTATCCCTCTCATATCCATCATCCACGATCTCTCCACCGGCCTTGATGCAATTCTCAACCAACTCCCCCTTTTTGTACATATGGTAATATCTCATCTTAGTCTCTGGTGCTGGTGCTGGTGCTGGTGCTGATTCTTCAACCTCTTGTTTTTGCTGTTTTTGATGTTGTTCTTTATTCTTCTTCTTCAGCAAGACCCATGGAACTAAGATATCTTGATCCATACCTTCTTTATAACCCCTTCTTGAATTCTCTTGCTCCAAAGCCCAACAATATATCAACAGTTCCCCGCTAGATTGCAAACATCTCAATATCTCTCGTATCGCTTCAATTCTTCTCAGTTCTGTACTGAAATGATGTATCACCGCTATACTTATTGCGAAATTGAAAACCCCACTTTGATGAGGTAAATACATCCCATCTGAGATCAATAAATCATTATTCACACCGTTATTGATCTCACTGGCACATCTGATCAAACCTTCTGACCTATCTGATCCTACGATGAATACATTACGATTCACTTTCAAATATTTCCCATTACCACATCCAACGTCCAACCCAATTTCATAATCACCACGATTTATCAAGAATTTCTCTACAATGGGCCATGGCTTGTAACGAGTTTGAGAGAAATGTGGGGCAATTTCGTTGTAAATGGTATGGACGTATAGTTCTTCTTTGAGTTGTGGTGTTTCTGTGGAATGGAATTGCAGAGTCTCTTGTTCTATGACCTCCTTTGGAGGTTGCTGTTTCGACATCTTCTATCAGCTCTTGTTCTTCTTGTTCTTCTTCTTCTTCTTGTTATTGAATTTTTTTTTTTTTTTTTTCTTCTTCTTCTTCTTCTTCACCTTCTGGAGTTTGTTAAAATAGAGAATAGAACCCCTGAAATGTATCAACCACCTCCCCTATCACTTTTATCATACCAGTGTGATACCGTAGATACTAGTTGTCCAAGGGTAACTGCTCTGACTTAAAAGCCCAGTTGTAACTCAAAAGCATTGATACCACGATCTGAAGGTTAACGTTTTAAGTTTGCTCTATGAACGGCGGCATTCTCATTTTGAAAATCAACTTGTCTCAAATCAATCATAACCTTAATATAACATAACAGTATGGCTCCAAATAACAAAGCATGGATTCGGAAGAGACTCGTTGATAAATCCCCGTAGTGAAGATTGAACGCATAAAGAAGTCCATGACAAGGGGATAAGTGGTGAAAAACTACCTACAATTCATATTACCAAGGTTCAATTATTTACTACTGAAAAGACACATCCAATTTTGTAAACAGGTATGAAATAAATTAATATCAACATTGAAAAAGACAAAAACCACCCAAGTCAATCGAAAGATGATATACAGAAAATGAACAACAATAACAAAATGAAAAAAAACACACACAACTCATCAAATCAAATCAAATCACAAAAACAAAAACAAAAACAAAAACACAAACATAAACATAAAAACACTCACATATACATACTTCTTTCCATTCTACCCTTTTTCATAACTTGTTTCAAAGCAGCACTATCCAATGGATCTAACAACTCAAAACTACATAATAATTCATCATTAACACTCATTACTGCACCCCAATTATCAAATTCTCCACAATAATTCGGTGCACTGAAAACGGTAACTAAAGATCGCTCATTGAAAAATTCATATCCATCTTCGACAACCATATGAGCTCTAACTACCAAATCAAATTGAAATTTATTCAAAAATTTGTTGATTGCAATCTTATTAAAACAATAAGACACACCACGTTCATTATCTTCCCATTCATTAACAGTATCTGCAGGATCTGACCATACCAAATCATTTAACAAACCAAAATCAGGTATATCAGTAGGTCTTTGTATTCTTCTAATTTCATCCATTGATGATAATACTGGTGATAATCCACCATGGACACAAAATATCTTTGAGGCAACAATTGCCAGAATTGGTAACGTATTAAATGTATCGATAAAACATTTCCAAGTCTTGGTATTACAACGTCTTTTACATTCATCTAAGAATCCATAAACTCTTGTCACTCCAGCACATTCATGATTCCCTCTTAATAAGAAAAAATTCTCTGGGTATTTGATCTTGTAACATAATAATAATAATATTGTCTCTAAAGATTGCTTACCACGATCGACATAATCTCCCAAGAATAAATAATTGGCCAGTGGTGGGAATCCACATTTCGTGAAAATACGAATCAAATCATTGAATTGACCATGGACATCTCCAACAATTTTCACAGGTGGTGATAATTCTAATAATGATGGTTGTGACAAGAAAATTTCTCTTGCAGTGGCACAAATGATGGCAATTTCACTGTTTTTCAAACAAACATTTTTAGTTCTCTTACCTGAATAACCGGCATCCAACAACCTTTGTATGATATCTTCTATATTGATTTCTCTTTGTTGTGGTTGTGGTATTGTTGTTGTTGAAGGTGTTTGACTATTGTTGTTATTTGTTGAAATCCTTGATAACACTGGAGACGTTACATTACTCGATAATTCCTTGTGTATATCCACTGGAGATATAGGTGTGCCATAATTGGAGACGCTTTTAAAAGATGCATTAGTTGGTGTGATTGGGGTGTTACCATAACTATTAGACTGCTGTTGCGGTATTTGTAAACCCGATGTATTTACAGTGAGTTCACTATTTGGAGTTTCCAAATTCCCCTCACTGTTATTTCTCATCAATATAGGTACTCTTGGGGGTATTTGTATCATTGAAGGAGGCAATTCTTGATTATCCTCCGATGTATGTTGTTGTGTATATATCTGTTGTTGTTGTTGTTGTTGTTGTTGTTGTTGTTGTTGTTGCAGCTGCAGCAGCAGCAGCTGCTGCTGTTGAGGATCGGATAGTTCATGTTGTGAGGGTTGTAGTGTTGTGTTGTTGAAATCATTGATCAAATTATTCACACTTTTGCTAGACGACTTTCGACTCAAGATGGGACTTGTATTGTTCGCTGTCTTGAAAGATGATGCTCCGTCATTGGAATAAACACTATCTCTATTACTTCTTCGACTTTTCAATGATCTCCCACTCTTGGCACTATTGGAAGTATCAGACCTTGTGAAGGGCGGGAGATTGTTGTTGCTAGACGAAGAAGATTTGGATGATGAAGATTTGGAAGGTGAATTACCCATTGATGATCAAGTCTCCTTCTTGGAGTAGGGGCAAAAAAACTTGTCAAACACTATAACAAAGAGGAAAAACACACCAAGGGACAGCAAATTGTGTTTGATGCAGTATCAATTCCAAACGGACAAGATGAATACGGGAACACAGTGGGGTATATATTAGCACAGTCTGGTCCTGTTCACATATATATCTATATGTGTCGATGTGTCGGTGTGTGTATGTGTGTATGAGGGTATGTGCAAGGAGTAGCAGTGTGGTGACAATATCTCGTTGTTTTCTCGTTAAACTCCAAAAAGCGGAAAAAGAGCAAAACTGACAAGACAAGACAAGACAGGGTAAATACACACAGCACACACACACACAGCACACTATTAACAACTGCTACAACCATGTCACGTACCACTACAAACAAGAACAAGAACAAGAACGAGAAGAACCCCTTCTTATCCAACCACGTCCCACAAGAGATAGAGAACAGGATCCTATCGATATACACCGATCTCAGCATCAAACACGATGAACAGGACTTGTCTGCAAAGTATCTTTTCAAAATCTTGTCATCCCTTGGGATCAATAAGAAACTATTAATAGATTTGAAAATGAAAGAGTACGTGATACCCAATACTGATATCTTGGATATCGATATATTGATAAGCAAATTGACCAAGTTGGTCATATTGAATGAAAATATCTCCACGATTGTGAAGAATTGGTTATTGTTGTTGAAACTTTTGTCTACTGTTACAGAGGATGAGATTTTCCAATACAGGTTATCCGTTAGGGATTTACAAAAATTATCACAAGAATTATCATTGTCGCAAGAGACAAATTTAATCAATATGATTTCGATATGTGGCAAGACATATGTAAATTTTGTTGATTTTGGTATTATATTAGGTAAATTAAACCAATTATAAGATATGTTTTGATTTGAAATATGTTTTCAAATAATTCAATTGCCAAACACTTAATGCCACTAACAACATTATAATCAATACACCGAAATTCTTAACCCTATTATTAGTTGATTCATTTGTATTTCTTAAACGTTCTTCTCTTTTTTTCAAATACTCCATTTCATGATTTATTTCATCTGTTAATTCTTCAATTTTCCTCAATGAAACTTCCACAGGTTTCAATTTTTCCAGCAGTTGTACTGCATTCCAATCACGAGCACTTGAACCCAGTTCAACATCCAATTCAATTTCTCTAAATAATCCTTGATTCTTATTATTAACCAGGACATTTTCTAAACAAATATCAAACAGCGCTGTTGAATGAGAATTGAAAGCAACTCTTAATTGTCCTGCAAAATCCTTCTTATTACGATGCTCATTACCAACACTATCAACGATCTTCAAATTCAAAATTTGTCCATCTCCAACAAACCCAGATGAAAAGATATTCACAACCACTAATTGTCCATCTTGAACGAAATCCCTTATACACATTGGTTCAGCATGAGCCTTGGCGTGGATGTCGAACCTAAGACAGGATATGCATTGCGCCAACGAGAATAGTAAGATCAATATGTGCTTCATCCTTTTGATGTTATTGTGTTTGTGCTTGTTGTTGTTCTTAATATTAAGTGATGTGTTTTTCAGTTTTTTTTGTTTTTTGTTTTTTGTTTTTTGACTTTTGTGGTTTTTTCGCGTTTTGCTGTTTACACGGAGATCATAATTGACAGTTTCCATAGATATATATATATAGATATATACACACACCACCCACTACAGATAACTGTCAAGGGATCACCAATTGAGTGGTATTCACACCATCACTGATCAACGCCGCTACGTTAGCACCAACTAAGCATTCCGTCTCCATTGTACTGATGAAATTCTCCATCGAGTTCAGATACCACAATCCATTATCAATTTCAAAAGTATTTGAGATGGAGTCTGTCTTATTCAAGTAAGGATAAGATTCCCAAAATTGATGATGTATCAATGTAAAAGACTCGAAATAATCAGCAATGGGGAACTCACCATCACTGGTGAATACCTTGTAAATGTATCTATCATGGTAATAATCAATCAAATTTATAGAGAAAAAATTTGGTTCTGAAATCGTTGTGATTAAACTCGGTACAGTGTTGGTGTTGAAGTAATCAGTTTTCACAAATTTCTCCGAGCCAATGATGTACACGTTCAACTTGACGTACTGGTTTTGATAATCCTCTGGGTTTATTGTATTTGTGAATTTGATTCCTTGATGAATAGGAGTTGCCAAAATCACCTGATCGAATTCAAGTCTTTCGTCACCGGTAATGACTTGATACCCTTGATTGTTTTCCAATTTGATGATCTCGTCAACTTTTGAATTCAATTTCAAAATGGCATTGGATGCTTTTATGAAATTTTCAAAAATTAAGAAATTCCCACCTTTCACTTGATTGATATCACCAAACGCTGCAGCAACAGTGACAAGAGCACCTAAAGAATGGATCTCGGATACGTCTTGGGAATAATTGATTCTTGTTAAACTTGACAAGAATTGATCGATAAAATTCACATCTAAACCATTACTTAAGAAATACTCTGATCCTGTCTTATTTGTCAACTCGGTCAATCCACTATGGTCACTGATATCGCTCAATGAACTAAAGGGGAATTCATCCTTGTAAAAATATCGCAAAAATCGCTCTTGTATAACTTGATTCAGTAATTTTTTCAAAATGAGAAATTGTCTCCAATATTTCAAATAAAATTTGCAATTCTCCCATTTGGAATCACTTCTATAAACAAATTTAAACCCATTCCATATTCCAAACTCGCTTTTAAGACTTGAATTCTTATCATTGATATCAAATTTTTGCAATGTCAAATTAAACTTTCTAACCGCATCCATCAATATCAAATTTTCTCCGATAAACACAGAAGCACCAAGTTCAACATCTTCACCACGTCCAGTGATATTTTGTAATGTTATAGAGCGACCTCCAACATGGTTTGAAGATTCGAAAACTGTCACTTCACAAAATTCATCGTTTGTGTATTTGTTCAAATAATAAGAAGCACTTGATCCTGATGCACCAGAACCAACGATTGCAATCTTTTCCTTGCGGTTCTTAAATGGCACTTGCCCACATTTGAATAATGGAATGAGAAGTATCAAGCTTATGACTGCAAGTCTCATATGTCTATCTGTGTGGATATGATATTGAATTGGAGAGAACAAATGCAACTACTATCACTACTAATACTACAATAAACTCTTGTTGATTTATGCGCAGTAAAGATGTACACAATTTACACCACACATCTATCAAATTGTACATAACAAATACACAAAAAGATAAAACAATATTATATTGTGGCCACGTTGGCACATAAACATACATAGTTGGTGCAACTCAATCACGTCCTTCGACAAGTCGTCCCTTCATTGATTGATGATGATGATGATAGTGTTGGCAATAATTTGAAAATAAAATGGAACAATTAAAGAAGAAAAAGACAACAAAAATTAAAACACAAAATATTAGAAATTAAGAAAGTGATTGATATCTGTAAACTGAGACAATAGTAATAGTAATAATAAAAATTATAATAATAAACGAGAGAATGAAGCCAACTGCTTCTGGGAAATAGTTAAAGATCAAAAATTCAAAATTAACTCAATAATTTTTTCAATTTTGAGAAAAAACCCTTCTTCTTTTCCTCCTTGACTGGTGTTGCTTTCTTAGCTGGAGTTTGAGTGGTCTTTTTGGCTGGAGTTGTAACTGGAGTAGATTTCTTTGGTTCTTCTTTCTTGGCAGTTGGTTCCTCGTCTTTGACAATTGGAGAAGCTTCAGTTTCTGGGTCATCAACTTCTTCAACAGCAACGATTTGTTCATCTTGAGCAAGTTTAGCAACATCTTCTGGGGCAACTTCTTCAACACCAACAATCTCTGATTCAGGTTCAGGTTCAGGTTCATTTGTTTTGACACTTGAAGCTGGATCTCAAGTTTTATGTTCTTCCTTGACTTCTTCAACAATAATTGGAGCGGCAACTTCTTCTTCAACAACAGCTGGAGATGGAGCTGGAGCTGGAGCTGGAGCAGCAGATTCTTCTTCAACAGCAGTGGTAGCTGGTGCTGCGACTTCTTTTTCTTCTCCTTCTTCGGCAGCAGCAGTTGGAACTGGAGCGGCGACTTCTGTCTCTTCAGCAGCGATAACTTCAGGTACATCAGATGCAGCTTCTGAAGTTTCAGTAACATCAGCATTTTCATTGGTGGTTGAAGTTGTAACAGATTCAGGATCTGGAGAAACGTCTTTCGTGGCACCGGTAGTAGTACCATTCTTCTTGACCTTCTTCTTACTCTTCTTTACCTTCTTCTTTTTTTTAGAATTCTTTGGATTAGAAGTTGAAATAGGAGCAGCTACTGGAACTTCTTTTTCTTCTTCAACGTTCAAAGATTTTGGATCAACAGTAGATACTGTGTTGAAAGCCTCGATGGAAGCAGCATTGGCAGGAATGGCAATACCTGGTTCACCCAAAGTCTGTTGTTGGTTTTCACTTGATGGCAACACTGTAGTTTTCAACTCTTTATTGTTATTGTTATTGGTATTGTTACTGGAAACAGGTAATCCACTTTCAGGTACAACAGTGCCAGCACCGGCAACTGATACCAAATCAGAAGGGTACAAGACATTGTTTGAAATACCGTTATCATTTTCTATAACTGCATTTGGTGAGATGACCCATTCACCATCAACAACGTATTTATACAAAATCTTATCATCAGTCTTTGGTAATGGAACGGCCAATTCGAATGAGCCTGAAGAAGTCTTGACTAATGGCAATGATTTCGACCAGTTGTCGAAAGTACCTGTGACAATAACTTCTGATGGACCTGGTCCCCTATTTCAATATTTATCATTAGTATATATTATTCTATAAATAAAATAAAATAAAGTAAGACAAAAATAAATGCAATGCAATGAAATTAAACTCATCTCATCCCGCAAGGTGAGAGAGATCTCAGTAGCGCAGTACAAGACAATCACAAAATTGAATTGCCCCAGTGCCTTTGCCTATTTAAACGACAAATAGCAAGATGTAACATACCAAGTGAAAGTGTAACAACTCATGGTCTAATATATAACTCTATGGTGTTGTATATGGAAATGGAAATGGAACGAGAAAGAAGAAGAAGAAGTGGCTAAAACTTTTTTTACCTTTTTTTGTCCGCTTGCTCGATTGAGCCCAAAGAACACGACTGTAAATTCACAACTTTCTACCAACAACCACCAACCACCACCAACCAACAGCATGTCGCATCACAACAACAACAGCAACACCAGCCAGCGCCAGAGCGGCAGTGTCACCACCACCATCACAGAGACCCCGACACTCCATCTCTCTGCAGACACCAGCGACACCGCCCTGGATACCAATGCCACACAACTGCCCAAGCCGAAGAAACCTAGAGTAAGGTGGCAATCCGGCACGGTTGACAATGAGAATATGAACAAGAAGAAGTCAAAGAGTAAGTTTGACGCTTTCGTGCTGCTTTAATTTGGCTCAACTGATTTACTAACCGGCAAATTTCTGTTTCCAGTTTGTTGTATATTCCATCCACAAAAGGATTTTGATGAGTTGATGAAGGAAGATGCAGAAGGCTCTTGCTCTTGTGAAAGCGAAACCGATTCAGATTCCGATTCCGATTCAGACTCAGACTCAGATTCAGATGTAGAGGGGAAACCTCCAAGAAGCCATAAGAAGGACAAATTGCCCGGTCCCAATGCTTATGAAAAGCAACCAAGGTATAACAAGACTTGATCCTTATAGAGTGATTTACATTATGAAGATTAAAAGAGTTCAACCGAATCAGCCATCAGGAGATCTGTACTGTCTTAGATCCATCGAGAACAACCTTATAGAGATATGAAGGTGCTCAAAAGATTTTTGACAGCTTCTGAAGTACACACGTTCTTCTTTTCAATCAACGAGAGTTACACACATACTTGGAGCGTTATATTAAATAGTTCAACCACTGCATTCTTTTTCGTATAGCGAGGCTGTACTGAATATTGAGTTTTATCCAGTTGCAAACAGCTTCATCTATTTCACTATACATTCGTTTCATGAATAAAATAAAACCACCAACATCGGTATGGCGATGACTACAGATAACAATAGTAGAAAAAAAAACACATAAAAATAAACACAAAAAACACAAAACTACATCACTATTCAAACAACAATGGGAAAGAAACAACAACAACAGCTGAACAAGTTGAAATCACAAGATCCACCATACAAATTCCCTGCAAACTTCCTTGGCCTTGCCACACGGCAAATCCCATATGCGCCAAGAACAAACACATTACTCCCCGGTCAAATCATCACCATATCGAAATTCCTCAATACTGAATTATGTAATGAGTTGATAACATCTTTTGAAAAATCTTTGAAATTCATAACGACACCGTTGATCAAGAGTAAAGATTATGCAGCCCGCGTGAATGATCGTGCCATGGTCTTGGATAACGATGCATCGTTGCTGTTGTATCAATACTTGTATAAAGCATTGACTTATAAAGATCCATACGACGACGATGAACAAGAAGAAGATGAAGATCTTGAAAGCACAAATTTTGGTAATAGTATAGGGTTGAATCCTAATATAAGGATATATAGATATTTACTGGATAAGCAACATTTTTTCAACAAACATTATGACGAAGAAGTTATCATTACAGGAATGGCGTCGAATGGTGATAACAATAAAAAGGGTAAAACTAAATGGACATTGTTGATATATCTCACTGGTGATGACAACTTAGTTGGAGGTGATACAGTTTTTTATCAAGATGGGACGGGTGAAGAGATAAGAGTACACCCAGGTGTAGGAATGGCATTGTTACATAAACATGGAGATGATTGCTTATTACATGAGCTGGAAGCAGTTACAAAAGGAGTAAAATGGGTCTTGAGATCAGATTTGGTATATAATCTATAACATTGATTCTAAACTAATTAATGTACTATAAGTTTCTCTTGGCATCTTGTATTCAATCATACCGGCAAATATCATACAATTTTTACCAATTTTCGTCAAATTGTTGATTTTCTCCTTGTTTAAATTGAATTGTGAATTTTTCAAATTGGTGATTATTTGAATTAAACAAGTCATTATAATGATCAATAAATTTGGAATATTTCTAATGATTGCATCATCTAATTTCAAGAAATCTTGTGATAATCTCTTAAATTGGATGAAATTAATAGTACTCGATGAAATTGGTATGATATCCAAATCTTGAATAATTTTCAAACAATTTTCCCAATTTTTCAAAGAGAATGAATTTCTCAACTTGATGAATTTTAACAAATTTGAACATGTCTCTTTGTTTTTCAAATCAATCTTGGAAGATATTTCAGTGTTTAAATTGTAAATTGATGATAAATTTGTTGCAACGTTTATAATTTCTTCATCGTTACTAAATGGTTTATCCAATTCTGTTATACTTAACAATTCCCCTAACAACTTGTTCACTATGATGATAACTGTATTATATTCTTTTGATAATTGATATAATAATATACTTTCCTGATATCTACCTTCTTCATCTGCCCTGACAGCAGCTTGCTTTGTGATCTTTGTGAAAAATTCATCTTCATCTTGTAATTCTAATAATTTTTTACGTTCTTCAATAGTACCTGGAACTCTAACACCATCCTTGTCGATTGAACCTAATAACATGGTAAATTCTCTCGTTTCTAAAACTAATTTCCTTAAACTTTCGTGAGAAATTTCCTTATTCAGTTTTTGTAAACATATCAAGATCAAATATTCACAAGCAATCCTTGGATCGGATATTTTGAAACTTCTTGTATAAGAGATCAATAATGCGGCATAATTCAAATAATTTTGACCATTTTGATTTGACGTTATCAAAGAATCGACAATTTCATCGGTAGCTCTAATAAGACCGTAATATGATAATCCAATTGCCAAATGAACAGAATCCACTTCATCAATAGAATACAAATATTGAACTCCTAATTCGTATAAACCAACAAATGTCAATATTTGTAAATACAAAGAATGATTATTTGATCCGTTGAAATTATCAGGTCCTAATTGAATGACATTGTTTTGCAAATCAATCAAAGTATATCTCTCATGGATTGGATCATCTTCGATATTATCCTCCCTGGTGAAGGACAAGTGAACCCATAACCAATCTTCAATACTCGAAGTAATATGTGGTAAATTTTTTCTTGTTAAATCACATCTTCCAATTATCTTGTAAACGGCATATCTATAAGGATCAGATTCCTTGTTCAAATGTTTGAAATACTGATTGAATTCCAGATGTAACCTTTCATGCAATTCTTGTGGCAATTTCCTCTCTGGTGATGTCACATAAGATTTCAAATACATTGGGAAAGTTTTCTCTAATTTTTGGAAATTCTCACGATTATTTAATGTAACTTCCAAAGCTTCATCGTATAAGCCAGCTCTTAAGAGATAAAAAATCATTGCCCATATTGGTAACCCATTGATAACTGATAAATTGTTGATTTTCCATTCGTCGTTTTTCTTCAACTTGTGCTCTAAAAATGATTTCACTTTCTCCAAATTTGTTGGATTTATCTTATTTGAAGAATTGATAGAAGTTCTATAAGACTCATTTATATAGTCCAAAAATTGTTGTTCCAAATATTGTATTGAACTCCTGACTATTTTCTTTCTCAAATTTATTGAATCAAAATCATTTATATTTGCATTGTTATAATCTTTGAAAAACTTCCCCTCTTGCACTGGAGAATCATCTTGACCACACAAATTGTTTATTATTTTCCAAGTTTCATGAACTTGCTTGGATTTGGTGTCACTGTTATGTTTGGATAACTCACTAAATACCAAAGATATTGGGTATGGCTTCCCCAGTTGCCTATTTTCATTCAAATCGTAAATTATCTCTGCATGAGTTTCAAATCGTTGTCTAATGGCAAACGATATGTTTGGATTTAACAAATTTTCATTTGGTAACACTGGCAGTTTAACATCTGTGAATTCACCTCTGTTGAAAACGGCATTTTTCGCATTATCAGTGGATTTCCATTTGATTGAAGTCTTTTGTTCTTCTTGTGGTAATTTATTAAATGTATCCTTCTTATTCAAAATTATTTGGAAGGATTCTCTCAATTCTTGTTTCCTCTGTTTCCAGTCCATAGATATGTTTTGATTCACAAAATTATCAAAGTCTCTAGCGGCACTTGATAGACTCTGTTCAATGGCAATCAATATATTTTCATCTTTTTTCGCCTTGATATCGAGCAGTTCTGTATTGTTGGAAAAAGATGGATATGATTCCAAAGCGGTATTCTGTTCAATTGCATTCAAGTCATTTTCAATGTCCTCTACAGTGATTCCACTGGGAGCCAACAAATAATGAGCTTTTGTGTATGTTTGATCTGAACCACCATCCCTTCTCAACTCGTTAGTCTGTCTTCTGATCTCGGATAAACTCAACTGAATGGTACCCAAATCGTTGGATCTCTTCGGGAGATTTCTCGAGGATTCCAACAACTCCTTGAGCATTGACTTGTTAGACGAAGGGTCGTCTTTAGATTCTACTCTGGCCATTGTAGTCTTTGTCTCCTTGTTTGAAACGGTTGTTTTGTTTGTTTTTGTTTCTGTTTTTTTGTCTTGTCAAATTTTTGGGCAAAGAGAAAAATTGGGTGTGTTACTGACCCGATGGCAGATGGCAGACACGTTACAATTACTTACTGCTGTTACTGTTACTACTATCACTTGTCTCCGTTAACATTCAGTTTAGTGGTCACTATAAATATTGAGACTTCAGTCTCTGCTGCTGCTGCTGCTGTGCATTGGCGATCCTGTGTTGCGGATATATCTAGAAGTGGATTGTTAGTACTCTGTACGCGGGGGCCTTTTGTAAATACAATTGAAAAAACACATACTCTTGCTCCAATCCAACCGTATTTGAACCCTAACTCATGGGCTAATATCTCACCAAATCCCAACATCATCCCGTTGATGAAGGGCAAGATCAAGTTGATCCCACATGTAGCAAAGAACCCGGATATAGAAGACCAGGATATACTTGAGTCTCCTTCTGTTATCAATACTCCTTCGTTATCGGTGGCATCTGCATCTGAACTATTATTGTTATTATTGTTGTGATCTTGTAGGAATAGTACATCGTGCAACTCCTCGTTGGTAGCCACGTTTGGGTCTTGTGTGACAGCAGTGGTCAAGTCCTCACCGGCTAACTTCAATAAATCTTCAGCCATTTCTTTGTCTATTATATATATATACCTATACCTATATCTATATCGATATATCCTCTCTTTCTCTCTCTCTTTACTAAAATCAAACCAAAAAAAAAAAAAAAAAAAAAAAAATTGTTGAACAAAAAAAGCCAAAACTCAGATTACTCATAGTGATAATAGAACAACAACAAGAACAACAACAAGAACAACAACAAGAACAAGATGTCTGATGTTGAAAACGAGGCTGAAGTAGTCGGTAGAGCATTGATAGCCATTGTTGATATAGGATCCAATGGGATCAGGTTTTCCATATCGTCAAAACTGCCTCACCATGCAAGAATCATGCCCTGTGTTTTTAAAGATCGAATTGGGATATCTCTCTTTGACGCTCAATTACCAAGTGAAGATAATGATGATTTGGATGGGATGGGTTTCAAGCAGCCGATTCCACAAGCGACTATTGCCGACGTGATGTTCGCCATGAAGAGGTTCAAATTGATATGTGAAGATTTTGGCGTTCCACCAGCTGGAGTCAAAGTTGTTGCTACTGAAGCTACAAGGGAACTGGCAAATTCACAGGAATTTATAAGCACAATACGAGACAACTTAGGTTGGGAAGTAGAATTGTTGAGTAAAGAGGATGAAGGACGTTGTGGTGCATATGGTGTCGCATCATCTTTTAACGAGGTTAGCGGTTTGTTCATGGATGTTGGTGGAGGTTCCACTCAAATAAGTTGGTTGGTTAGTAAAAATGGAGAAATAGAAATGAGTAAGAGTCCAGAATCATTACCATATGGCGCACTGCTGTTGACTTATAGATTGAAGACCGAGGATCCTAAGATTGTCTTTCAAGAAATCAAACATTCTTACAAGTTGGCGATTGATAAAATCGACATTCCAAAAGAATTACAAGAACAAGCTCTGAGAAACGGCGGTTATAACTTATACGTTTGTGGTGGTGGGTTTAGAGGGTTTGGTCATTTATTGTTGGCTCAGGATTCCACATATCCAATACCTACTATAATCAATGGTTATTCCATTTCCTTTAACGAGGTTGAATCGATGTCCAATTATTTATTTTTGAAAAGTTCGGTACCAAGTCTCAAATCAACAAACAGTGATGAAATTTTCAGAATTTCAAAGAGAAGAAAACAACAATTACCAGCGGTTGGTTTATTGATAAGCGCTGCTTTTGAATCATTACCAAAGATCAAGACTGTACATTTCAGTCAAGGTGGTGTCAGAGAGGGAGTCTTGTATGCAATGATTCCACAAGATATAAGAGCAGAAGATCCATTGATAACTGCTACAAAGCCGTATGCTCCATTGTTACTGAAGGATTATTTGAAATTGTTGAGAAATGCATTACCTTCAAATATAGTCCCCGATGAAATTTACTATAGTATTGCACCTCTGATGTGTAATTTGGCATTCGTACATGCTTCATATCCAAAGGAATTACAACCAACAGCAGCTTTGCACGTTGCGACCACTGGTATAATCGCCGGTAGTCATGGTTTATCACATCAAGTGAGAGCATTAATAGGATTGGCATGTAGTGATCGTTGGGGCTACGACGTTCCAGAACTGGAAGACATATTCGCTACCAACTTGGAAAAATTGGTCAAGGTGTCTGACCCCAATGGTGAAATGTTAGTATACTGGTGTAGAATTATCGGTAAGATCATGCACGTGATCTGTGGTGTACATCCTGGTGGAAACATCAGACCTGGACTGATAAATTTCAAAGTGTTGCAAAGAGGTCAAAAGGAAGACAGCAGTATTGATATTATGGTGGAATTATCACCGGATGATATCAAGACCAGTGCCAGTGTAAGGGGTAGAATTGGGTTGTTGCAAAAGAAAATCAAGAAAATGAACAAACTTTACAACATTAAGAACAAGGTAAGGATAGGTGTCGAATATGTTGATGACCCAAATAGTATGATGTCAATGTAGAACAAGAGAGAGAAAAGACTGTGTATTCATCACCTTGTAGTAACTATAAGCTAACGTAGTAGTGGAGTCTCTCACCAAAAAAAAACCAGAAAAGCCAAACACAAAAATTAACACAAAAAAAAACATTGAAATAAACAAAATATCAATTCTGAATAATCTTATACCAATTTG
Source organism: Nakazawaea ernobii (assembly GCA_030567655.1). Taxonomy (NCBI): domain Eukaryota; kingdom Fungi; phylum Ascomycota; class Pichiomycetes; order Alaninales; family Pachysolenaceae; genus Nakazawaea; species Nakazawaea ernobii. Next base: position 38,351 of record JAJLSN010000015.1, read on the forward strand.
TCAACAGAGATATTTACTCCAGACTGTGTCTGTACTAATTAGAGGAAGTACTTTGCTTTTGTAATTATACCTATAGATTAATTGAGACATTGAAAAGAAAATGGTTCCTCCAAAGCAAGAACCTGGAAAGATTCTGAAAATTTCTGATAATAGTAATCCATCAGTACGATCAAATGAAGAATCACTGTCGCTGTCGCTGCTGCCACTGCAACAACCACCACTGCAACAGGGCAGTCAGTCGAGTCAACTGAGTCAACCGTCTCAGCAACAACAACAACAACAACAACAACAACAACAACAACAACAACAGAATAGAAATGCCCAATTTTCTCAGGCTGACTTGAATAGAATCGTGTTGGAATATTTGAACAAGAAAGGTTATCACAAGACTGAATCAATGTTGAGAATAGAAAGTTCGCGTATACCGGGACTGCAAACACTGCTGGTGACACCTCATAATACACAGATGGCCACTCCGAGTGTCCCTGGTTCGAAGAAGTCTCAATACGATACAGAGGCAGATGTTTATTCTAGAGGTTATTCTGTCTTGAGAGCTTGGTGTGAATCATCATTGGATTTGTACCGTGCTGATTTGGAGAAAGTTTTATTCCCAGTTTTCATCCATTGTTATTTAGATTTGATTTCAAAAATTTTTATAACGGAGCTGAGATTGTTTTTTGAAAAATATTCTAGTGATCATTTGGTGTTGCACAATTTCGAAATAACCAAATTGAGTGGGATATCGTTGAAAGATCATCTTGAAGAGAATGAAGTTGCCAAGATTTTCAGACAAAATAAATATAGATTGGCTATATCAAAGACTTCTTTGAATTTATTACTTTATTTCTTGCATGAAAATGAAGCCGTTGGTGGTTCATTAATAATTCGAATAATCAATCAGTATCTTCAGCCTGATATTACCAACGAAAATATTAATAACAATGAAAACTCTGCTCTGAGAGAAGGAGAAGCCAATCCAAATGAAGGTATTTCATCTTTGGATTTATTGATAAATAAGAAATTGCAAAATACACAACAGGGTATAACTCAATTGAATTCGAAACCTGTTATTTTGGGTAAATTCCCAATGGATCCAGATTTTCAAAAGGAAGTTGAATTGGAGTTGAAACAAAAAGATGAAGATGATAAGTTGAATGGTAAGCCAGTGGATAAGACATTGGTTGATGAATTTCAAGATTTACAAGAAAAGGATAAGACATTGGAAAGCCCAGCAAGGGAACTATTACCATTACCGATAAAGTCTTCGATTGATTTGAAAAGAGAGATCAAATATGTTCAAGATTCAAGGGCCAAGATCAAATTGGATTCAGTACAACTGGCATTGCCAAGTATATGTATGTACACGTTCCATAATACAAATGATGATATGACATGCATGAATTTCAACAAGGACTCGACGTTGATCGGTGCAGGATTCCAAGATTCTTATATCAGGTTATGGTCAATTGATGGATCTCCATTAAAATCGGTTTTGAAGAATGATCCGTTTAATCAACAACAATATCAAAATTCAAGAAGGTTGATAGGTCATAGTGGGAGTGTTTATGGAATCGACTTCAGCCCTGATAATAAATATATGATTTCATCAAGTGAAGATAAGACAGTTAGATTATGGTCATTGGACACTTATACATCATTGGTGAGTTATAAAGGTCATAGTGGACCTGTGTGGGATGTGAAATTTTCACCATTTGGTCATTATTTTGCTACACTGTCTCATGATCAAACTGCTAGATTATGGTCATGCGATCATATAAATCCATTGAGAATCTTTGCTGGTCATTTGAACGATGTCGACTGTGTCGAATTCCATCCAAATTCTACATATGTATTCACCGGTTCATCTGATAAGACATTGAGGATGTGGGATGTTGCCCGTGGTGAAAGTGTCAGGATCTTTATAGGTCATACAAGCGCAATTAATTGTCTTGCTGTTTCTCCCGATGGTAGATGGTTGGCCAGTGCCGGTGAAGATAGTGTTGTTAATGTGTGGGATATCTCATCGGGGAGACGTTTGAAAACAATGAGGGGTCATGGAAGAACTTCAATTTATTCATTAGCTTTCAGTCAAGAAGGTAGTGTCTTGGTGAGTGGAGGCGCAGATAATTCAATAAGAGTATGGGACATAAAACGTGGTACCAACGATTCTAATCCAGAACCGGAAGCATTTCAAGCCAATACTTCCCTTTCTGATAACACTACAAAAGTGGAAGAGCAACAAAAGAGGAAAAGGGAAATTGTCGCTACGAATGATCATATGGGAGTTTACTTCACTAAAAAGACTCCAGTTTACAAAATTCATTTCACAAGACGTAATTTATGTCTTACCGGTGGTGTTTTCAATAGTTAAGATTAATTCTTTGTATTAAATATAGGTTTTGCTGGATCCCATGGACCTTGTAATTCATCCTTGTATTTTTGTAAACTAATAAAATAAGCAGGTCCTATCAACATGATGATTAATTCCAGTATTATAATGACATAAAATAAGTTGACATTCATTTGATAATACATCAAATTGACACCGGACACCACAATTAAAACTTGTAAATAATGATATTTCAAACTGAAATGTGATCTTGTAAAATTGTTAAAAATGGGGAATAATCCATTTATTTGAATGCTGAAAAGTACAAAGCAAAAAACGCTAACATTACTATTTAATCTCGACAGTAACACTATTGCATTGGATAATGATAAGTTCTTGGATAAATTTGAACCTGATCTCTTTAACGGTTCAGAAAATACCGAGTAATCGTTAAATATGAAATTCAAAATGCATAACCAACAACTCAAAGCCCATATACTATCTGATGACGTTGACTTTGTCAAACTTTTCAAAACTGGCGACAAGATTAATAATATGAGTAATATCAATAACGTTGATTTCAGCGTGATATCAAATTGATGATGATGATTTTGATGATGAACATTGTTGTTATACAGCAGTTGAGAGATATTATCCAGTTGATGATATGCAAGATACCCTAATACTGTCAACACAGAACTCATAGAAACCGGTATTATTGGGTTCCACTTTAAATTGTATAAACCGTAAAATACGATCAAGACTAATAATATGGTGGAGAGATGTAGCACTATCAAAGTGAAATGGTTTATCAATTTGATGTATGAATAATTCACCACTGTTGTGTTTCTTTTCAATTGTGAGAGGAAAGAAGAGTCGGTGTAATTATCAGGATAGTCTTGTTTCAACCATAACAACTTCTTCCATTGTGTTGATTGCGGTTGTGTTTTCCTTGTCATATTGACATCTCTTCTTTAATGAATTGCTGTTATATATATTTGATTTGCATACGTTTCTGTTTTTATGTTTTGTGCAACTTTTTTTTTTTTCCTCTTCTGCATTTACTATGTCTTCTTTTATACACTTTCAACTATATACTTCCAATAGTTGGCCCGTATTGGATCATACTTTTCAGCTAACAAATGATAGCACTCTACCGATTTCTCCCTTTCATTTCGTAACTTGTATATCTTTGCTAATAACTCCAACAGATGAGTAGATTGTATCTTATCGATTTCTAAATTAACAAACCCTTTCACAAATGGTTCCAATTCTATCAAGTCCTTACTGAAATGTTTATACAAGCCTTGCAAATAATTCCATGGTGAAGGATTCTGTGGAGCTAACAGTATCGCCATCTCCACGAATTCCAATTCTGACTCTAATTCAAATTGAGATTTATTAACTTGTATGAAAAACCGATGATTCCAAGCGCTATTGTTTCTCACATCCAATGCTAACAATTTCTCCGTGAACAGTAACTCTTTGCCATCATCGTACAATTTGAAATGCTCAACTAACCATTTCTTATAAGACCAAACATGATAATTCTTATTGTCTGACATCAACATGGTCTCTATCAAGGGAAATTCCAAACTAGGGTCAAATTTATTATCCAAAGCACTTGATTCATAATACTGGATCAATAGTTGCCTATAATGCCAAATTTGATAATTCTTTTCGTTCAGTAACAGTATATCATCACACCATTCCAATTCTTTGATTATATCCTTCTTTAACAGTTTGATAATGTCAAATCTGTATTGCCATACCGTATAATGAGATGCTACCATTAATATCGCCTTTTCCGTTACGTACAAGGATCTCTCAGAGTATTCTTTCAAAGACATTAATCTCCTCAAATAACCCATTGTCTTCTTGTATTCATCAGAGTACAATATATGACATAATTGCAGTGTTGAAGACTCTTCTATCGAAAGAGGTACAATATCGTCCCACTCAAATTGATCCATTGTCAACCGGTCGTCACTTCTAAGTCTATCCAGTTGAATCGGATAGTTAAATTGCGTACGAATATGAATACTAATATGATGTAAATTGAAGAGTCCTTAAATCGATTTTTGACTCAAATTTTCTTTTTTCAAAGATTGAAGAAAATTACTCTTTTCGGCTAGAAGAATGAGACCCTGATCAAACACAATCTTTTCTGTCATGATAGAAGCTGCAACTGTTGGGTAATTATCACGTTTCAAAAAGTCAACGCTTCGCCTTACTTTGGGGTTTCCGGTTCAATCCGCCCATTAATAGCCCCAGAGGCTTTGTAGAGGCTACAACAGGCGGAATTGTCTACATGGAGTTGATCATGGGGCTCTTGGTTCTGTCCCCCTTTGTTTCAACGTAGAAGATTTTTCCCACTGGCTTTAGCAGTAGAGCATTTTCAAGCACATGATTAGCCTGCTGTCGGGAGGGCTGGCGATATTCTTTAGAGCCCAAGATTCTGTATCCCAAAGTTGATTTGGTCGCCTATAGCACACCAATTGGATTTTGGTGTACTGTGGCCTAGGGTATACCCGTAAGCATACCCTTTCAACCCTGAGCATTTCTGGCCCAGGGCTGTATTATTGAGCACACTGATTGTCTTTTGGTGTGCTCACGGCTCTGGGTATACCCTTAGGCATACCCTTTCAACCCTGAGCATCTCTGGCCCAGGGCTGTTCGTTTGAGCACACCGCTTGGGCTTTGGTGTACTCTGGCCTGGGGTATAACTTTCAACCCCGAGCGTCTTTGGCCCAGGGCTGTATTATTTGAGGACACCGCTTGGCTCTTGGTGTACTCGTGGCCCTGGGCATACCCGTAAGTATACCCTTTCAACCCTGAGCATTTCTGGCCCAGGGCTGTTTAATTGAGCACACCGTCGGGGCTTTGGTGTACTCTGGCCTGGGGTATACCCTTAAGTATACCCTTTCAACCCCGAGCGTCTTTGGCCCAGGGCTGTATAATAGAGCACACCGTTTGAATTTTGGTGTACTCACGGCCCTGGGTATACCCTTAAATGTACCCTTTCAACCCTGATCTGATAATTATAACAGGGCTCTTACACATCGGGCTTCACCACGAAGTTTACCAACTTCAACTTCATCACTGATTTGATAAAATGCAAATAATCTTGCGTAACCGCTCATATGGGTGATTCAGGCATAAGTATCCCAAGATCTCCGGTTGAGCATTCCATCGATCAAGATCAACTTCAACCCATGAACGACTTGTTCCTCAACTCTTGAGCTGATGGTATCATTGAACTCCTTAGTGAGGTGTACCGCCGTTATTCCAATTGCATGACTGATTAGATAAACTGTCGGGTATAAGTATCTCAAGATCTCCGGTTGAGCATTCCATCGATCAAGATCAACCTCAACCCATAAATGATCTGTTCTTCAACTGTTGAGCTAATGGTATCATTGAACTTCTTAGTGAGGTATACCGCTGTCATTTCCACTTCATCCCCGATTTGATAAACTGTCAAGCATAAGTATCTCAAGATCTCCGGTTGAGCATTCCATCGATCAAGATCAACTTTAACCCGAATTGCAACTGTAGTCAGCTCTGTCTTCACATTGACAGGTAGAGATACCTTATTCCCAGTTTTTTATATCTGTAATGGCTATAACTATAAAAGTAATGTTAGTATCTTTGATCAATGATTGATCATATGAGTGAGCGAGGCCCATAGAACCAATATATATGAATTGAGTGAATAAATCCTGCTGTTAATACTTATCGTAGGCGCCATCAGTCTCTGACATTGTTGAATATAGAAGTAAAGTTAGTATCTTTGATCAATGATTGATAATATGAGTGAGCAAGGCTCATAGAACCAATGAATATTAATTGATTAAAAAAGTCCACCGGATGAAATACTTATCGTTAGTCCACATGCTTTCTATATCTGTTTATCTAGGCCCCATGATACTTACCTCTAGTAGGATTGAGCGGATCATACTAACCAATTGACAATGCCTTTTGTATTATGGAATGAACAAAAGATAAGTAAAAGAGATTGGGGATTTTTTATTTTTTTTTATAATCACAAAAAAATTCAAAACCACAAAACCAAACCACAAAACTGATTTAAATGATTTGAGTCTACGAACTTGTCATTTACACATGTGCTAGGGTAATACACATCACACCAAAACGGTTACTTTATTAAATAAGAAGCCCAAAACAACATCAGGGTTTCTGAAGTCAATTGATTACACCATTGAGTTTAAATATTAAAAAACGCTTCATTAGATAAAAATATACTTCATCCACCATGTAATCAATCCAATCTTCTAAAACCTCTAACCACTTAAGCTTCACCAGGAAATTTCTCTGGAGCTATTGAAATTGATCAGACGATTGTTCATCACCACCCTTATTCTCTATACTTATAGATATTCCAAGACATCAATTCATTTAAAAATTCAAGGATCAAATCAACTCAGTAACAAAATACAAGTCTATCAAGACATGCTTCTTGATACATCATCTTGAGCCTTCGCATCAAATGTATGGAAGCCAATTCCTCCATCTTCTTCTCCATCATTATAATCTTCATCTTCACCTACACTTTTAACCAATTCTGATAATAACTTTCTATTAAATTTAATATTGCAGCCATTTTTAATCAATTCATGACTAAATCTATCTATAGGTGTCATGATAGGAATAGCTGATCTCTTTTTTATTTGCGGATGCTGTGGTTTTCCACATAACTTTCTTCTGTTAGCTATAGTTATTACCCATGGGTCCATACTTTTCCCCGTTCTCAAAACGCTTATATGAACTCTTCCATTTATACTTGACTTTCAAAAGCCGTAACCACTTGATTTATTGATATTGCTTTTCGCACCAGTGTCTCTTGATAAAACATTATCAACCATCATTGAATTCATGTAATAGTTGTTACGGAATGCTTGTCATCTTTGACAAAAAGCAGGTTCACGTACTGTGAGCTGGTGACTTGTTGTTGAATTGAAATAGAATAGAAACTTCTTGTTTATTCAATCCAGCCTTGCAGAAGTAGTTCTCACATCAATACCGTTACTCTTATCATGTTCCTTTTCAAGATATAAAAATTTGTTTATTAGTATACGATATATATTAACTATAACATTGTAAAGCCGAAAAGAAAAAAAGTTGTCAAAATAAAATTGATTACGCTCTTAGCTGACTAAGGATGGCTCTGTGCACAAACTCTGACATGACCCGTAGCTATGCTTAAACAGGAAGAGAGAATGTGCTCAGATACACAATTGTACTAATTGGCAAATTGCTTTGCTCGCTTTTGACATGGGTGTGCCTATGTAAGCGCTGCTCTTTCTTAAAGCACTTTCTTAATCTATGCGTTTTACAACTTGCTAAAATTTACATTTTCCCATCCAATTTTTCCAACTTTGACAATTGTTACCAGTCACTTTATCTACTAAATGAACGTTCCCGATGTTATTAGCTCTACTACTACGTACTTTATTGACTAATCTATTTTCAAAGTACCAGCGAATGGCCTTAACTATAGGATGATATTTTGATATTTCATGAACTACTTGTAATATTTTGAAAATCCGAGGTATATAATCACGTTTCAAAAAGTCAACGCTTCGCCTTACTTTGGGGTTTCCGGGTCAATCCGCCCATAAATAGCCCCCAGAAGCTTTGTAGGGGCTACAAGGGCGGACTTGTCTACATCGAGTTGATCATGGGATTATTGGTTCTGTCCCCCCCTTTCTTCAACTCTGAAATTTTGACCTGCTCTGCTATGTAGTAGATTTCAAGGTCAAGGGGATCCTTTTAGCCCTGAGCATCTTTGGCCCAGGGCGTTATGTTTGAGCACACCGTTTGGGTTTTGGTGTACTCAGTGCCCTGGGTATACCCTTGAGTATACCCTTTCAACCCTGAGCATCTATGGCCCACGGTTTGATCGAGCACACCATTTGGGTTTTGGTGTACTCGGGTATACCCGTAAGTATACCCTTTCAACCCTGAGCGTCTTCGACCCAGGGCTGTATAATTGAGCACACCCTTTGGGCTTTGGTGTACTCAGAGCCTTGGATATCCTTTCAACCCTGAGCATCTATGGCCCAGGGCTGTTTGATCGAGCACACCGTTTGGGTTTTGGTGTACTCACGGCCTTGGGTATACCCGTAAGTATACCCTTTCAACCCTGAGCATCTTTGGCCCAGGGCTGTATATTTGAGCACACCGTTTGGCTTTTGGTGTACTCGTGGCCCTGGGTATACCCGTGAGGATACCCTTTCAGCGCTGATATGATAAATATAACAGGGCTATAACACACCAGTAGTCAACACGAATTTGGTCAACAACTCCATGACTGATTTGCTAAAGTTTAAATAATCTGCCTTAACCTCTCATATGGTTAAGTCAGACATAAGTATCCCAAGATCTTTGGCTGAGCAGATCTTTGGCTGAGCATTCCATCGATCAAGATCAACCTTTGACCCATAAATGATTTGTTCTTCAACTATTGAGCTGATTGTCTCCTTCACCTTCTTGAGGTATACCGCCGTTATCCCAACTATGGCTGACTTGACTTGTTAAATTGCAGCAGTTCATATGGGTGAATAGGGCATAAGTATCCCAAGATCTCCAGTTGAGCATTCCACGATCAAGTTCAACTTTAACCCGTAAACGACTTGTTCTTCAACTCTTGAGCTGACTATATTCTTGAACTTCTTAGTGATGTATACTGCCTTCATTTCCACTTCGTGACCATTTGATAAACCATCGGGTATAAGTATCCCAAGATCTCTGGTTGAGCATTCCATCGATCAAGTTCCACTTTAACCAAGGAGACAGTTCGGCGGTTGTTAACTTGTGAGCTGAATTTATCCTTGACCTTCTTGGTCAGGTATCTCGCCGATATTCCAACTACGAACGACTTGAATTGTTAGTTAAACTGCAACAATACATATTGGTGAATAGGGCTTAAGTATCTCAAGATCTCCGGTTGAGCATTCCATTGATCAAGATCAGCTTTATCCCATGTTGCAACTATACTCAACTTATGATTTATCTTGACCCATAAAACACCTTATTCTTGATTAAGACGATCTTCAATGAATATCTTCAAAGCTATAGTGTCAGTATCTTTGATCAATGATTGATTATACGAGTGAGCTAGGCTCATAGAACCAATAAATATTAGTTGATTAAAAAAGACCGGATGAAATACTTATCGTTAGTCCACATGATTTTAATAGCTGTTTATCTAGGCCTCCTGATACTTACCTCTAGTAGGATTGAGCAGATCATACTAACCAATTGACAATGCCTTTTATTTAATTCAATAAACAGAAGATAAGTAAAAGAGATTGGGGATTTTTTATCTTTTTTATAATTACAAAAAATTCAAATTCAAAAACCAAACCACAAAACCAAAACCACACAAAATCGAATTGAATGATTTGAGTCTACAAGCTTGTCATTTACACATGTGCTAGGGTAATACACATCACACCAAGTCGATTACTCTATTAAATAAGAAGCCTAAAACAACACCAGGGTTTCTGAAGTCAATTGATTACACCATTGTTTAAATATTAAAACGCTTCATTAGAACTTCACCCACCATGTAATTCATCCAATTTTCCAAAATCTCTAACAATCTTTAAGCGTTTAAACTTCACTAGGAAACCTCTCTGTAACTTTTGGAGTTGATTAGATGATTGTTCATCACCATTCTTATTCTCTATACTTATAAACATTCCAAGAAACCAACTGATTGAAAAAATTCAATGATCAAATCAACTCAATAACGAGCTATAACTGCATCAAGACGGCTTCTCAACTCACCACCTTGAGATTTCACATCAAATGTATGGAAGCTAAATCTTTCATCTTTTTCTCCATCATCTTCATCTTCACCTTTACTTTCAACCAATTCTGATAATAACTTTCTATTGAATTTGATATTGTGGCCATTATTTGTCAGCTCATGACTAAGCTCTCTAGCCATGATAGAATCATTGAGTTCTTGTAATTTGCCAATGCTGTGGTACTCCACATAAATCTCTTCTTTTGAATAAAGTTGTTACCCGCGGGTCTACTTTTCCCCGTTCTCAAAATGGTTATATGAACTGTTCCATGTACACTGGACCTTTCAAAAGCCATCACCATTGAATTTGTTGATATGGCTTTCCCTAGCAAAGCCCCTTGATAAAATAGTATCAACCATCATTGATCCCATATGCAATAGTTGTCACAAAATGCTTGCCATCTTTGACAAAAACAGGTTCACGGAGAGCTGGTGACTTGTTGTTGGAATGGTATCTTCGAATAGAATACAAACACCTAGTTCATTCAGAATTATTTCCAATATCATCTAAGCAATATTCATATCACTACCAAGACCCTTTCCATGTTTTTTCATTTAGTGATATATAATATATGGTAACTGCAACATTGTCAAAAAAATTCCAAGCAAGTTTTTGACATGTCACAATTGTTAAATGGTACTGCAGTGTCTATATCAATGGAAATAATGTAATATACGATTGAATCTGCGTTTCGGTAATTTTGCGTATACTTCTAAGCGATGAGTTTATTTATTGTTCCCTTTACTGATTGATGACTGAGCAACATGAGAAGAATTGTTACATATAATCACACTCAGCGTCTATGGGTAGCGCATATAAACCTTCATCGGCTCATTCATAGAGCTCCTATTAGCTGAAGCACAACACTACGCAAGCTGTTGAAAGTTCCTGAAGCTAGTTTAAAGTACCGTTCCTGAACATTGTTATCTTTTCTGAATGTTACCTTCAAGTACCTCTTCAAAATCATTTGCTCAAGATGCCAGAATGAGACAAACCAAGAACCATAATATAATTGAAGCAGGTTTTTCAATGAATCACTGTGAACTTGCAAATGAGATGCGTTAAAGCCCTCTTCTCCTTCATCACAATCATCATCTCTTTATCTTTTAAACAATTGTGATTCCTTTCATTTCTTTATAGCTTAGTTTATGATACATAACTGAGACATAATGTTCATGCCCCATATTTTTCTTGTGATGACAGCTAGATGAACTCACCAGAACACCTGGTGGACTTGTTTTCATTGATGATTGCAATGAATCAGTTGTTTTACATACCCCTTGTTCGGATTCTCGCAACATTTAACGTTAAACAAGTCAGAAATAAATGTGGCTGAACAGTCAATTATAACAACATCTCTCTGAGTCCATTCCCTGTATCCATATCTTCCAACATGACTTCTGAATAGGACAAGGCTCCATCGAAGTTGGCTTCAGAATCAAACTTAGGATCAGTTATTTTGCATTAATACCCAATTAGGCAGTCATAAGTGCAAATTTTTTTAAACAAACAACAAAAAAAATTCCATAACCATAACCAAAACAAATCTACAACAACAACAACAACAATAATAATATTAACAAGATTGATTAATAATGTCTGAAGAAATCAAGAACCCTGTTACATCAACACAAACTCCTCCTACTTCCAATGTATTCTCCATGTTCGGTGGTGCTAAGAAGAAGGATGAATCCAAAAAAATAGATACTGAAGAAGACAAGGAAGAGGATAAGAAACAAGAAAAGAAGGAGGATGTGAAAAAAGGTGACGAAGAAGAAAACGCTGAAGAAGAGGAGGCTGATGTTCATTTTGAACCATTAGTCAAATTAGAGAAAGTTGAAGTCAAGACAAATGAAGAAAGTGAAGAAGTATTATTTAAAGTTAGAGCAAAATTGTTCAAATTTGCATCTGAATCAAAAGAATGGAAGGAAAGAGGTGTTGGTGATGTTAAATTTTTAAAACATAAAGAGACAAACAAGACAAGATTATTGATGAGAAGAGATAAGACTTTGAAAATCTGTGCAAATCATTTCATTTCTCCTGATTATGAATTGAAACCAAATGTTGGTAGTGATAGATCATGGGTTTATACAGTTACCGCTGATGTTTCAGAAGGTGAACCAGAGGCACAAACTTTAGCAATCAGATTCGGTAATAAGGAAAATGCTGACAATTTTAAAGAGGAATTTGAAAAAGCTCAAAAATCAAATAAATAGTTGTATATATCAATAAGATTTATTATCATTTACATTCTAGGTATACCTCATTTTATATTGATTATCATTTAATGATACAAGACTTGTAAAAGTGAAAGTGAAATTATCTTGTCTTTTTTCTATTACTTATTAATTATTATCATTACTTTAAACCTTTTATATCATTTCTCCACCTATTTTGATAACTATATTTCAACAACACCAAATAAAGTCTAAACGGCGTTAAATCTGGCCATAAGGTATCAATTATCTCGATTTGTACTCCACTTTGATGACATTCCCAAAGAAGAAAATCACTCAATCTATATGTACCACTTGTTCTAATCAATAATTCCAATGGTGGTATTCCTCCCGTGTATAGATTATCACTTATAGTATCTTCTGTAATATCTTGATATGACATCTCTCCCAATTTTACTTTTTTAACTATATTCCTTATCGAGTGTGTCATGTCATCCCTTGACGTGTATGGTACACATACGTTTAATATAGCTCTTTGATTATCCTTTGTTATTAATTCAACTTTTTTCAAAACTTGTTGCACATCTTTTGGTAATAAGGACACATCACCTAATATATTTATCTTCACACCATATTTCTCACACAAGTCTCCACGTTCTGCTATTTGTGCAAATCTAGTCTTTGCCAATTCCATTAACCAATTGACTTCCAATGATGACCTCTTGAAATTTTCAATACTGAATGCGAAAACTGTAGCCAGTTTAACACCACACTCATAGCACAATTCCAATACTTGGGCCATGCTTTCAAAGCCTGCATTGTGGCCTTCTTTCAATTCTATATGACGTTTCCTGGCGTATCGCCTATTACCATCCATGACAAATCCGATATGTTGAGGTACAGGTCCTGTCCTTATCACTTTCCCCATGACTTTCTTAGTCTGTGATAGAACATTCAGGTACCCGGGAAACAAAGAGATCCATGAGTCCGACATCTCCTCGTTGTTTATGGTTGTTCTAGTTATGTTAATGCTAAATACCTTGTCGTTTAATTGACACAAAGACACATTGACAAAAAGCCAAAGACACAAAAAAATCCAAAAAACTAAAAAAAAAAAAACACAAAGCAAAACTCACTTTTCAATTTCAACGAAGTGAGAGAAAAAATTCAATTGACTATTATTATTATCATTTGAAAGGCAACCAACCAATTCTTTTACAAAGATTCATATGTATATATAGACTCCCCAATTTGCATATCATTATCTCTTGTTCATACTATTCATTCACTTTGTCTGGCAATTGAATCAATCTCACACATTCACTTGGCATTTATCAACTTGCTATATTTGCCCTTCTTTTTCCGCATCATATATATATAAATAAAATTTGGACCAAGCAACCTTTGTACAATGATAAGTCAGTCTTTGAAGAAATTACCGAGAACAGCATTCAATTTATATCGTACTCAATCATCATGGGCTACTGCTATAGAGACAGCAGAGAAATTGGTGCAACCACAGAAGTCTTTCAAAGACCCCTTTTCAATCGTTAGTGGTGAAATGTCATCATTACTGAAAAATATAGCTTCATTGATCAGTTCAGGTCATCCAACGTTGAATAAAGTGGCTTCATATTATTTCGAAGCTGAGGGGAAAAATGTAAGACCGTTGATAGTACTATTATTATCAAGGGCATTGGCACAAATCCCAATTGAAGAAAGAAATAGAATACCAATTGATGAAATGGATGTCATTAATCAACCAGAATTTAAAGGATTACCATCAAAGACCACAATTGCTGGAAGATCAGTTGACGAGTCCATGTCCCCTTTGAGAATTTTACATGGAATTAATCCAAATATCGTGTTAGATCCATTATCTAAACCGTTGGGTGAACTACCTGAGATTGATAAGAAAAATGGTATATTACCAAAGCAAAGAAGATTGGCAGAAATCACTGAAATGATCCATACTGCCTCGTTATTACATGACGACGTTATCGATTTCTCAGATGCAAGAAGAGGTAGACCATCGGGAAATATTGCATTTTCAAATAAGATGGCAATCTTGGCTGGTGATTTCTTATTAGGAAGAGCATCAGTTGCCATTTCCAGATTGAGAAACCCAGAAGTTATCGAATTGATGTCAACAACAATTGCTAATTTAGTAGAGGGTGAATTTATGCAATTGAAAAATACAGTTTTACAACCAAATGTTGATGTTATTGAAGATGATAAATTAATTCCAAAGAGTACCGGTAAAGTACCTACAAAAGTTCATGAATACTCTGTTGGTATTCCACAACAACATGAGATTACCCATTCACAAAACGTTGATGCAGCATTTGAATATTATATTCATAAGACATATTTGAAAACGGCATCATTGATGTCAAAATCTTCAAGATCAGTTGCCGTATTATCAGGTGCTAATGATGTTGTTATTGAAAATTGTTATCAATTTGGAAGGAATCTTGGTCTTTGTTTCCAAATAATTGATGATATGTTAGATTATACACGTAGTGATGAACAATTAGGTAAACCGTCACAACTGGATTTGAAATTAGGCTTAGCTACAGCACCTATATTATTTGCGTGGAGAGAAAATCCAAAATTAGGTGAATTAATCGGGAGGAAATTCAATCAAGATGGTGATATCGAAACTGCTATAAAACTGGTTAGAAATTCAAATGGTGTTGAACAATCAAGACAATTATCTCAGGATTATTGTAATTTAGCCTTGAAGAATTTAAGATCATTACCTGAAAGTGATGCTCGTTCCGCTTTAGAGTTCTTGACAAATTCAGTCTTGACAAGAGGTAAATAATTTCACTTATATATATCGTTCATTCACTTGTTCATAGATCTAGAAAACGAAACCCCTTTTTCGCCATTTGATAAAGTTGTTATCAGTAGATCTCGTAATTTGAGCCGTTTCTATAATCTGTCTGTCTATACTTACTCATTCGATGTTGTCTAATCAATACATCAGAAGGCATTTAAAGGGCTACCACAACTATCGTCGATGTGCATTTAAATATGTCCCTGTTTGCACTTTATCAATGAAATTTACTAATCATAAATCTCCACCCGTAATTGATGAAAGCTCCCCAGAGTAAAAAAGAAGAGTTCCGTTGACTGACTGATATGGTTGTGGATGCCAGTAGCTACCTGAGAACACATACGTACATAGATGCACATGAGGGAGGTTTAGTAACAAGGTTACATTTAAATTCGTTTGGAGATATAAAAGGTAACAATAAAAAAAGAGTCAATTTTTAGAAAAAAAAAATGTTCCGATGCCGGGAGTCGAACCCGGGTTTGCCCGGTGAAAGCGGACCGTGCTAGCCGTTACACTACATCGGAGTGATTTACAGACAGGTAAATGTTGCTGTTTGTGGCACTCTCATTCGTCCATTTCCTATTTCGGAAATATGGGGGCTGTCTGCAGCGATTTTTTCTCTTTTTTGTTTACTGAACTTTTTTAAAGGAATATTTTTCATGAGCATGTGCTGTGATTTTGACATTCTCAGATTTGAATAAGCCAAGCTCTTGAGATGTTGAAGGACTATTAAGAGTAACAGGAACTGAACTGTATGATTTTGCGAAGCAGAATCCCGAACGTTGGTTCACTGCACGATTCGGTTCATAAATAGTATAGTTCTTGTATTGGCATGACCCCACAAAAAGGAAAAAAAAAATTGGTGTGGAAAAAGTGTTCAATTTTCCCGAGCACCGATGGTGATGATGACGATTAAAAGTGACAGATAGATATCTAATCACTTATAAATTATCAATTCAATCCTTTGTTGGATACTTTACAAAAATCACATACATCAAAACAATGATTAATATTCGAAAGTTATCAATTCCACTTGTCAAATCCAATATCAATTCGTTGATCAGTCATTCTCACAAATCAATTCAATTTAATCACTATTCTTCATCACTGGATCCACCACTTAAAATTGTCAATTGTAACTCTTCCTCGATTGAAGTAGAATTTGATAATGGAGACTCAGTTCAATTCAACAATCTCTTTTTAAGAGATGCTTGTGACTCCCCACTTTCAGTTGATCCATATTCTAAACAAAAAACATTCTCCACTGGTGGATTAGAACAGTATTGCAAACCTAATAGTGTACCAATAGTGGTGAAAGATTCCAAAGGCGGTTACTCAATGAATGTCGAGTGGTTCGACCCAAGAGGTGGATCGCCACATAAGTCTAGTTATTCAACAAATTTTTTGAAAACTTACTCTACACCCGAGGGAAGAAGACGTGGTAAATATTTTGACACAAAGCAGACTGTTTGGACCCAAAATACAATTGATACAGACCAGGTCACTTTTAAATACGATGATTACATGAATGACGACAAGGTTTTCTATGAAATGCTTAAAAATGTGAATAAATATGGGCTAGCATTTATCAAGGATATTCCAAAGCAAGAAACCACTACAAATAATTGGTATGTTGAGAAAATAGCGAATCGAATAGGATACATCAGGGAGACATTTTATGGGAAATTATTTGATGTCAAATCGGTTCCAAAGGCTAAGAACATTGCATATACCGACGTGTATCTCCCATTACATATGGATTTATTGTACTATGAATCACCACCTGGTTTACAATTATTACATAGTGTTAAGAATAGCGCTAAGGGAGGCGAGAATATATTTGTTGATTCATTCAATGCAGCCCAATTTATTTCTGAGAATGATCAACCTGCATATTTAGCTTTGAAGACGGTTCATATCCCGTATCATTATGAAAATGATGACGAATTCTATTATTTTACAAGACCATTGATAGTTGAAGATGAAACTTATACAAATTTGAACGGTAAACAATCACTCAAGGAAGTCAATTATTCACCACCTTTCCAAGCGCCATTTGATTCAAATGAAATCGTGAAGCAAACAAACAGTTATTTGATGAATGACTTCTTAAGAGGTTTGAAACTTTTTGAAAAATTTATATATGATGAAAGAAACCAATTGGTGTTGAAAATGCCAGAGAATACTTGTGTTGTTTTTGATAATAGGAGATTATTGCATTCTAGAAATGCATTCCAATTCACTGACGAAACACAAGAAAGATGGTTGAAAGGTTGTTACATCGATACCGATACTTATCTATCTCGTTTGAGAGTTTACTACTCAAAGTTTAACTCATAGCTTATATAGGTTCCTTATAAAAAAGAAGGCTCAGTCGTATTTACAATACGAGGCGGATTTCTTTATAATAAATGAAAATTTGCATCAAAACCGCAACTTAAGTATGATTTGGAGAGAAAAAAACAGAAGCAAGACCCAGAGGAGTCGGCTCGCGTGATTGATTGAGATAAGTGGTGTTCTGCCCATTTGATGAATTTGAGTGTTTTGTCTTTTCTCGTTTGTCGTGCGAAATTACGAGATATTGGATTACCACGTTGCTGCATTTAAGTGGCAATCAGGTCCTTTAAATGTCTTTGAGAATGATATTGCACCAAAAACGTGTTGAGGTCGGTCGTTTGCGTTTTGTACTAATTATTTTCTTTGTTTTTTGTGGGGTGAAATTTAGTGAGCTTGTAGAGAATGTATATATGTAATTGGCAGAAATATGTTATATCGGCCGGTGGAATGTTTGAAGGATAGTCAATCAAGGAGATCATTGCGAATATGGTCCGATGAGTTCCTTGAAGGATTCCAAGTCTCATCTTCGTCGCCACGGTGGTTGGCTAGATGTGTGTGTGTGTCGGTTTGTAACGGGTGTTGAATGCGAGTAATTAATAACTAAGCAAGAAAAAATTTAGCTTTTGAGACCGCAGATCCCTATTTCCTTCTTTGTCGATGTTTCAGTAGCAAGATGACTGCATTGGGACTACAGAGATGCGTGGAAGCAAGGTTAAGCTACATTGAGAATTGCACTGCACTTTATTAATTAATACCCGCGAGATGTCTCGAATAATATATTTCATCTATTTATATAAATAGCATTCAGTTCGGCAACTATTGGGTTTATTTCTCAATTGTACCAAGGTCGTTGTCGTGTTTTAACTTATCCAGTATGAAAAGTATAGCCTTTGCTGCTGTTCTTCCCTTTATCCAAGGTGCCATTGCTGCTTCACTCAATTACAGTAATTCCACTGGTTACCTCAACGCAACCGGTTACTTAAACTCAACCACTGTCACAAACTCAACGCTTTATTCCAATTATTCCAATGTCACTCTTGAATTATTCAACTCTACTAAATTAGATGAAATAAAACACAATTTGACAGTATTATATGGAACCAATAATTTCACCTCCTATAATTTTACAAACGGTACCAGCGCTGAAAATTTGACAATATTATATGAAAGCAATAATTTCACCTTCCCTAATATTACCAACGGTACCAGCGCTGAAAAGTTGGTCGAGCAATTGTACTCCATTGACAATAGTACATACTTGAGCGAATGTGAAAAATGTATTGCCAGATTGGAATTGGGTAAATCTGTATCTTCAACTGATCCTGAATTAATTTCACCTGCATGGACTGAATGGTGTATTGAATCAGAATTCTTATCTGAGATTGATTGTGAGCTTGATTATGGAAGAAGCACTGTTGAGAATTCTACTACAGGAGTTAATTTCGTCAATTTATTGACTTTGATGGACCCATCTGGTTATGACGGTGAGTTATATTGTTATTACCAAGAAGATGTTTGTAATAAGCCAAAGACACCCAAAGTTGATATTTCATATATGTGGCCCGATAAGAAGGATAAATACAAGGTTGCTCCAACGCCTGGTAATGAAACCTTTAACGTTTTACATATTAGTGATTTCCATTTGGAAATTGAATATAAAATTGGTGGAGAGGCCAACTGTAAAGAGTCCATGTGTTGTACTCCTTGGTCTACAAATGAAGAAAAGACACCAAAGAAATTCAATTTCACTGATTCGTTATCGTATTATGAAGCTGATGGATTGTCTTATTATAACTCATCATATGACGATGGTGAGTTTATCAAAGGTGAATATGTCAATGTCTTCAAAAACAGTTCCGTTTGGTGGCCAGCTGCTACTTTCGGTAATTATCAATGTGATGCACCAGAAGTGTTAA
>JAJLSN010000016.1:0-56939 GCA_030567655.1 Nakazawaea ernobii
GTCCAATTGGTGTATTGTTGAAGTGTATCGAAAATTATGAAAGGGAGACGGGGAAAACTGGACTGTTCAATTGGTTGGATTATACCCAAAGTAGCAATGTAGTTGATGCAGATGATAGCAGTGTCAGCTATGCTAGTGGGTATTGTGTGATTTGAATGTGTGTTTGAGAAGTTGGGGTTTCTATTTTTTTTTTTTTTTTGTTTAATCCGGAGGGTTTGGTCTTCTTGGTTGAAGCTACACTTGTTTATGGCTGGTCCATTCACTATACAAGAGTTGATTATTTATTTATTTCAGGAACGTTTCATAAATTGTCTGTTGTGTAGAACTCTTATGGAGTTATTTATTCCGTTTCAAGCCTTAAAGTCGTCCGCTGACAACAGATCAGCACACTTGTGTGATGGATATGTTGTACATTATGACGAAAGTTCGTGGGATCCATAGCTACAAAGATGCTGTTCACCTTTGAACATCTGTTCAAGAACAATGTACATCTCATTTTTGGAATCACTGACAAGGCAGATATCGAGCAGTTTCGATACAGCTACAGTGAACGGAAGATGAGCAATGTTGTAGGGGATATTCTAACTCAATCCAAGTATGACTGAGTAATGGAGATAACATGTTTCGATCGATCCTTATCTCGATTTACAAATTTCAAATACAGTATCAAATAGAACTTGATTCCCTAAGGGGGGTTTTAAAAAGCAAAGTTCTCAGCCAACAATGTCGGAAGTTTCAGTAGTTTGTAAGCTAAGTATCGCAAACAAATTCAGTTCCAGAAAGACATTGACTATTGTTAAATCCAGAGTCTAACGTGTAACGATTCCGGGGTTGTTGTATCTTGTGACAAGTGATATTTATGAAATTTGTTCCGGTGTTGTTTTTTTTTTTTTCGAGTTTTTTCAAATCTTTTGTAAATCACCAGGTAGTTTCAGGAGTAGACAATATCTGATTGTAATCATGAGCGACAATAAGGTATTTAGCAGGTCTAAATCATCCGAGCTTATACAGGAATTGGATCAAATAGACAAGAAATCTAAAAACTCACTACAAAGGAAGAAAAATGTCGTTAAAAAGGTCATATCAAACATAACCATTGGTAATAATGACATGATCAACATGTTCAAAGACATAATTAAAATTTATGAAGTGTCAGGAAGCGATTTGGAATTAAAGAAGTTGATCAATTTTTATTTTGTCACGTATTCAGCGTTGAAGCCAGATTTCGGGTCAAGACTGTTGAGTTTGTTATACAAAGATTTACTCGACTCCAACGTGACGGTGTCATCATTACTGTTGAAAACTATATCATCGATCAATTTAAACTTATCTCAATCCATTCCTCATATAGTGAAAATATTGGAACACTCCAATGCTGACCCTACGATGAAGAAAACCGCGTGTTTCAGCGTTGCCAGAATTTACGAATTTGATTCCAAACTAGCCGGAGAACATAATTTACTTGGCATTTTAAATGATCAATTATACGATCTGAACATCGTTGTGGTCACTACACTGTTGCTGGCATTAAATGATATCACAGAGAGAAACCCGGCTTTACAGTTACGTATAAATAAAGATCACGCGGTCAATTTATTGGATAGTGTGCAGAAGTGTAATGAATGGTCTGTGGTTTATATCTTAAATTCATTGATGTCATTTGTACCGCAAACCAACGATGAGGCGTTTTTGATTATTGACAAGGTTTTACCAATTTTACAACATGAAAACTCAAGTGTTGTATTGAATGCTGTTAAAGTGATTGCTTACAATTGTAATTATGCATTGAATCCGGAAGATGTTATACCAACTTTATCAAAAAGATTGGGGAATGCATTGATCTCATTGTTATCAAAACCTTCTGAAATTCAATTCTTGGTCTTGAGAAATATCATATTGCTATTGTTGAGTAAACCGAATTTGATCGAGTTTGATGTCAAGATGTTTTTTTGTAAATATGATGACCCAATATATGTCAAAGACACAAAATTGGAAATCATTTATTTGATGGCAGATGATGAGAACATTAAAGTCGTTTTGAATGAATTGGAAGAATACGCAACAGATATAGATATTCAAATGTCAAGGAAACTGATAAGGGCAATAGGGAATCTTGCAGTAAAGTTGGATTCTTGCTGCTCTCAATGTGTTGTCTTACTCGGTGATTTGATAAGCAACGGGGTACCTTATATAGTACAAGAGGGGGCTATTGTTTTGAGGAATATCTTGAGAAAATACAAAGGTGTCAATTTTAGCAAGTCAATTCTCAATCTAATAGAGCATATCGAAATGATAGATGAACCTGAATCCAAAAACTGTATGATATGGATACTTGGGAATTATTGTGAAATCATATCAAATCTGGGAGTATTATTAGAAGAATTTGGTATGACTTTCAAAGAAGAACTTATTGATGTTCAATTATGTTATCTTACATCGATTGTTAAATACTATTTGAGATTTCCGAAACAGGGATCCGATTTACTTGTCAAATTTCTTAAATTGGTGACTGAAGAAATGAATAATCCTGACCTTAGAGAGCGTGGATATTTTTATTGGAGATTAGTATCTTCGAATGATCTTAATCTTGCATCTTCCATAGTCAATGCACCACAACCGGTGATATCATCTGAAAATGAAAAATTGGATCAGTCCATCTTGGAGGAATTGGAGTTGAATATAGGTACATTGGCATCAATTTATTTGAAGCCGGTCAATCAAGTTTTCCGATTATCAAAGCAAAAGACTTTACCAAAGAGTATTGCATTACAACCTAGAGTCTCAACTTTCGAAAAGAGGAAATCTAAAAAACCATTGAAACATGAAGTTGCGTTAAGTCCAACAACTCCAAATACGGACAGATTTGAAAGTATGGATTTGGATAAGAGATACAGTATTGAACCTTTACGAGCTGGTTTTGAAGATATGACTCCACCATCGAAACAAAATAATAAAAGATTAAGCAGGAAATTGTCATTAAGTTTCAAGAAAATGATAAATTAAATTCTATAAAACTTGGACCAATGGAGATACATTTCTCCAAATTATATTTTTTGAAGAATTTTATAGCAGATATCTCATCTTTAAATCTAAAGGCGATCAATAAATATTCAAAATTGACTTTCTCCAAACGTTGCTTTTTTTTTAGATCTTTTAAGCAATTCATTCTTTCCCTGTCGATGAACAAATCTATTATAGTTTGGTCTAAATAAAATTTTGATGATAATTGATACAATCGGAAAAGCTCATAGTAGTTGCGGGTGTAAGACGCTTTGAAAAATTTGAAGATGAAAATCATTGATTTATGATTGGAATTGAATAAAGGTCTGATGGAAACCATAAACTCCTGCAACTTGTCCTCTTCATTTTTATATAGGAGATAAATGACATAGTAATTGATAATTTCAAACTTATTTTCATCGTTTTTCTTGATGTTTTCCGGCAATTTATAGAAATAATCGAGCAACTTGATACAAAGTATCTCAAATTCGCCATCATCAAAATTTTTATACTTGATATTCAAGTGGATATGTGCCTCATAAACTATCAATGTGAATGCATTATGTATATCTTGATAATACAAATCTTGCTCAATTGACCTCATCTGATCCTGTATATAGCTATAAGTGACTGTGCTATCATCATTTGAGATATACATCTCCTCTAATTTGGAAAACCAGATTTCCAATGTTTCTAAATCACGGATCACTCTTGCAGAAGGAGCTTCAGAACTCAGATATCTTTGCCAAGATTTCTCAAGTGCTCTCGATGTCCCAGTGATTGGAGGATGAGGGTATCTGTATTCATTGTATGGTAATGATATTTTTGAGACTAAGTTTTCCTTTGTCTGCTCCACAGGTATTGGCGATATATGCCTCTCTCTTATAGGGATTGGCGACCTTCGTATCTGGTTATCTGTTCTTGCAGCTGATGTATCAGAAGAGTAGCGTTGACCTACTTGATCAGAATAATGGCCAGAGACATGATTGGAGTTTGTATATTGTTTGTGATTCAAATCTTGAGGTTTACTAGCCACGAATGATCCCCTGGGAGGATCGTTGTACAGCCTTTGATTGAAATCCTTTGGCTCAGGCTCTAAAGGGGCAACATTACTGGCCGAATTGTTGTTCCCCAGTCTTAGGGTTTGATAACTTTGAGATGTCACCGCTGGAGGTGGAGGAATCAGAGGAGGCAGTGGTTTTTGTGTTGAATATGATGGATGTATTTTGACCCTTGAAGGATCGATTGGTCTGGACATAGGAATTGGGTTTGTATTTATCGACAGAGGAGGCCTTTTTTGTTTATCCAGCATCACAACATCCAGTGTAGTAAACCTCATATCACAATGTAGCAAGTGAGCTTTATTGCCATCCAATACTGGTAACTCTTGTTTTGTCCAATCATTGAGCCATATCTTATTAGAAACAGTTGCCTCATGAACAATTTCTTGAATTTGATTTTCCACTATCTGCTTTTCATCAAGAGATAGTCCTAGCGCCCGCGATCTTTGTTTCTCCATCCATCTTTGCATGGAATAGGGTATATTGCTATTCATTTCCTGACGTTACTTTCAATTGATTTTCGTGTGTTTTAGATTTTATATCCTTCTCATTATTTTTTTTTTTTGTTTGTGGAAAAAAGATGCGTTGGGATTAAGTGACACTTTACATATGTGTATTT
This sequence comes from Nakazawaea ernobii, assembly GCA_030567655.1. NCBI lineage: Eukaryota > Fungi > Ascomycota > Pichiomycetes > Alaninales > Pachysolenaceae > Nakazawaea > Nakazawaea ernobii. The sequence goes on from JAJLSN010000016.1 coordinate 4,681, forward strand.
TAAATCTATCCAGAAATCTCTATATATTATAATTGTTATATTAAATGTAGCTAAATGTAAAAAACCTGCCCTTTAGCAGGCGAGATGTTGAAGCTGTTTTGGGGACTGACTGCTTCACTCTTGATGTTCAAACTTTCCATCTCCATAACAGAGGGCTCTTCGCTTAATGATCCATTCATTTTCTGGACATATGAGGATAAAATTTTCCTACTTTCTTCAAGATAAGTTTTCTTTGGATGTGGATGGTGACTCAATTGAGAAAGAGAAGGCTTCATCAGAGTAGATGTGATTGATTCCACCATATCTGTATCTTTTGGCTGCTGTCCCCAATTTTTTTTCGAAGTAGGTACATACTGCTGAGACCTCTGTTGTTGATGTAGTGTCATCAATGACTGATTTAATCTGTTCATGGAGATCATTGATGAAGCTGATGTGGTTCTTTTCAACAATTCTTGAACGTTAGTCATCGATTGTTGTGGTGAAAGTTGGCTAGGAGTGTTGATTGGTGATTGCCTTGGAGAAATCCCCATCTTATGTAAAGAATAGTTGGACCGAACTCTCGGTAGAAGATCAACTTTACTAGCTGAACCACGTGTCAAGAAAAGATGATGATTCAATTCACTTAATTTCATCCTTCGATCAGGGTTCAATTCAAAACATTTGTTAATAAAGTCTCTTCCAGCCCCACTAATATCGGTCCAATACTCTTCAGGCTCATAAAAGTAATCACCAGTGACAATTGCTTCCCTGGTCTCATCATCAGTCTCACAATCGAATGGCATATACCCACATAATATGAAATAGGTCAACACCCCAATCGACCACACATCGACGGGATATGAGTAACCTCGTACTTTGAAATCTTGATAAACAGATATCTGAGTCGCATCTTTTAAAGAATCGGGTAAGGGGTATTTTTGAATCAACACTTCTGGGGCAACATAACTTAAAGTACCACATAACAATGTCAATTTTTCTGCAGGATTGTTATAAACTTTTGCTAGTCCAAAATCGGCAATCAATATCTCAGACTTGATGGATCGCGTTTTGAAAATCAAATTTTCTGACTTCAAATCTCGGTGGATGATATTATTCTCATGAAGAAACAATACCAGCGATGTAATCGATTTTATTATATGAATCGCATCTTGTTCATAATAAGACCCGCTCTGTGTAATTTTTTCAAATAAATCTCCACCAGTGCACAAATCTGTTATCAAGTACAAATTATCATTTGTCTCAAAGAAATCGTTCAACATTAACAAATTCTTATGATTGAACTTTGAAATGTACTGCAATACAGATATCTCATTCTGTATCAACTTCTCTCTCCCACTCATCAAGTTTTTTTTTATTATCTTTACAGCATAGTGATAACCAGACGCTATATGAATGATTTCTTTCACCGTGGCATAAGTACCTGACCCCAAGTCTCCGCTGACCAAACTGTACTTGCACTTGTTATGTTCTCTTTTATCTATATCTAGTTTATTGATACTTTCTACTGTTGGCCATACTTCCTCCATCTTATCGTTGTATGATTTTGTTATCAACGAACCAGCCATACGTTCACCATCTACAAGTCAAGAACAAGATAAAATGAAAAGAAAAAAAATCGTCAGCGCACGCGCTCCCATATGACCAAACAATCCAGTTCGTGCGCAGTTGCTAAAACTGGATGGCTGAAGAACCATATTTGAACCCTCAACCCCTTACATCGGAATCTCACTCACAGGGTCTTCACCCTTTTAGCCAAAGATCCCTCAGACATAAGAGGCCACAGTATTCAGCCAATTGGTATCCAACTCGTCACCGGCGGTACAGCAAAGAGATGCTTTATTGAGCCGTTCAAATCATTCGGCGGAATTGCGTTGTACAAACCTACGGCATTTACACTGAGTGTTTCGTTTGAAATCGTAGCATTTTGAGTGGATAAAGGTAGGCCCCAATCAGTAAGGCGAGATACTCTTCACAACGCCTTCTACTTGCTTGCTTCACTCAGAATAAAACTAAATCAAAGCTCAGAGAGCAAAAAAACAAAAAACAAAATTAGAAGAAAAAGTTTCAAAAAAATCTCAAGAGACGAAAGAAGAAGAAGAAAAGGTACCCTGTCAAATACCAGAAAGTCAAGACCTTTCAAATATATCTTGATACTCAAGATCCCAGGTGTCATCATATTTCACATTGGAGAAATTACAGGAGTTTTTGCAACAGGTGCATCTCGCATTTATCTGAAATGTCTGTCAGTGGTTTGAACATACAGAGTCTCGAGCCGGAGCTGTCCAATTCCAAGAAAACTTCCATTCTTGCAGCGAGTTCTTCAAATCTCGCGAAACGTCCAGTGGCGAGAAGGGCGTGCTTGGCATGTCGAGAGAAGAAGATAAAGTGCGATGGAGAGCCTCCCGTTGCCCCAGGTACGAAAGGACCTCAGTCTCCAAAGATTTGTTCAAATTGTAAATACCTTGGGATAGAATGTGTGTTTGTTCAAAGTAACAGAGGCGGTAGAAGACGTAAGGGGACAGATGATTCTGGCACTCCTCGAGCAGGCTCAATTACGTCTGGTATTGCACCTAGTGAACCTTCAAGACTTGCAAAAAGTGAAATAAGTACTCCTCAAATAGGCATTGATATCCAAACCAGGAACCAACTCGATTTCTTGCATTCTAACACTCGAGAGAATCGCAGTTTGACAAGATCACCTTCAATTGATTCACAGAGCATTATGTCACAGGACTCTTACTACAGAGGTTATCCACCTTATAGAGGAGATTTTCCCGACTCTTATGGACTGTCATCACCACCATACCGTCATCATCGCCGGCATCACCATCATCGACATCATCACTACCCTGAAGACCATGATGGTGTAATTCCACAGGGCCCACTTTCAGCAGGGCCTCCTCCGTTGCCTCCAAACCCTTTCCATGGAGGTCCACCACCACCACCACCGCCGCCGCCTCATCATGATCCTTTTGGATATGGGCCAGGGCCGGGGTTCCCTTTTGCTGGGCCTCCTCCTCCGCACCCACATCATTTTGGCTATGGACCACCACCACCGCCTCCACCATTTCATCATCACCGAGGTGGAGAACGAGGAGGCAAAAGATGGCGTCAAATGTATGACCACTATCAACTTCCACCTCCACAAGCGTTGTTGGCTCCCATTGGCGGAGCTGAGACAAGCTCGAGGAAAAGGACTTCTAGTGTTGTGTCTAGAAATGAGATTCCGGAAAAGGACAGCTCTCATTTTGATGTCAGTCAAAATTCAACATCACATGGAACCAGTTTTGACGATACAGATACTAAAAGCCACCTATTTGCTACGTTTGATTTACCTGATTTGAAAACTTGTGGTATATTTATCGATTTGTTTTACAGGTACATACAGCCTTCCATTCCTGTTTTCAATTCGAAGCTTGATTTTCTAGAAAGATTTTCTCCCAAATCCAGCGCTTCAATTTTGCATTGTATGTTTGCAATTGTCTGTTCGCATGCTCCGCCAAATGTTGTCACAAACTCCAGCTACAGAGACCCTAACTATTGGTTCAAGTTCATCGACAAGCATTGGTCAAACTTGGATACTGCTTCTGCAATAAGCTGTTTATTATTGCTATTTCACTATAACATCCAATTCAACAAGTTACAGGATGCTTTCAAATGCCTTTCAAGATGTGTTGATATTATTGATGTCTACGAATTATGCAGTGTAGTGAGATATAGGGACCCAGATTTTTACCAAAAGATGTCGATTGTTAGCACCAAAGAACAATTGATCAAACGTTTGAAGTTGAATAGATTAATCTGGTTGACATGGCAGTCTCAGTTGCTTTATAACCTATTGACAGAGTCCACGACAACGACAATGAAATTCCCAACTGAAATAGAATTACCGTCTTCCTCTTATGATGTTCAAATTTTAAGCTGGAAGGAAATTCAGGCTCTTTCTGCCAATGATGAGGATTTGATGAAACTTGATCCATATCAATTCGCAATAGTTGTTGCTCAGATGGGTGATGCCTTCATGAGGTCAACACAATCAATTGGTAGAGATGATTTCAACTCAAAATTAAATAAATTGATTCATATTGCACAGTTGAAACTTTACAGGATCACTTCGCTTCACTCAAACAGTATCATTTTGGAGAAAAGGTTGATCGTTGTCAATCACAACGTTCTAAGATCGGCGTTTCTCTTGCATTTGATGAAAATAATGAACAATTTTCCGGTCGTTAGTAATTGGTTCATGTTCAAGCCTTTGAATTTTGTCTGTGATTTGCATAGAGACGTTGACTTAAATTTTGACATAAACGATCTTTCCCATAACTTGCTGCAAAATTTCAATATCTTGAATATTCAAACATTCTTCACGGTGTTCAAATCGTCATTGGCCATTATCAAACTCTTGAATCTCGGTTATGGAATTATAGAGGAAGAAGACATCACCTCCCCCGTTGTCATTGGTCCTACCTCTTTCATGCCCTCTGATACTGCCAAAACATATATTGCTGATGACCTTGATGATGATGATGACGGTGATTTTGAAAGGCAGTGGTGGTCCAGCTTTGATGATCCTAATCTCGTTTCAGCTTTGAAGGACTCTGATGTTCCAGATGCATGGATTCTGTACCCATTTTGGATGGCTAACGCAGTTTCCAAAAATGTTTGCATATTACTGTCCATCACATTGATTTGCAAGTTCTTTGTATTTGCGAAATCTTCCATCAATCCAAATATACTAATTGTTAAACGTTTCAAAGAGCCATTAACACAAATAGAGCATGACTCGGAGTTGAACAACCAGCCAAATTCCAAGACTCTGCTGAGTCAAATCACTTTGGAATCTTCTGAACTTGACTCCATCCCGTTGTCTGAGTTTAACTTGAATCGCTTACTGAGTGATTTGCGATTGTGTTACAAGTTTTTAAGATCTCAAGCGAGGTACTCCGTAAATGTCAACTCTGGGTTGGTTCATATTGAAAGAATCGTTGAATATGTCGACGAGGTCTTGAAAACTATCGGCTAACTTGCATTTTTTGCTGTTTTTTTTGTATCATTTCACCATATATCTGTAATTTTTAATTTATCTGCATTAATTAAATTTTTATCATATCATATCTTAATTCAAAATTTAGTTTTTCAGCATTTACCTAACATATACAGAAAATAAAAAAAAAGGGGAAATAAAAGACCCGGATATCTTTTTCCATATAACAAAGAAGAAAGGGTCAGTTCCAATGTGGTGAAGTCCTATTGCCGATAAATGTTGTCAATCTCGTGTTTGAAATTCAGAGAATTATTTGAGAAATTCTTGCATGAGAAAAGTAGTAATGGTTTTATCTGGTCTAAACTCATTCTGCAGAAGGTTGCTTTTTGAGAATCTTTTGAACTTCTATATCCAAATAGCTCAGGGTATTGGTTTTGAAAAGTTGAAGCTTGGTAACTTCTTGTTCATCAACTCAATGGAAACAGAAAATGAATCATCGAATAAATTCTTCGCTGGCTTTGAAAAACGAATGTCTTGAGCTAACAAATATAGAGTGGTCATCATCAGATGCTGCCAACAATTCAAAACTTTCATCCAACATAACAGCTAATACCAGCTCATAATTTGTAACAAGAAGTTTTCTAACACGAAATTGTACAGCTATTGTTGAGAGCTTTTTGACAGTCTGACTCAGTTCAAAATTAGGCAGATTGAAAGAAATTGTGGTTATGAGTCCACAGTGGGAAGCTCGACCTCCCCAATTCCGGCTAAACAGGCAACAATATTTACTGATAATCTTTGGAAGTTCAGAGGATATCCCTATTGCGAGGTCAAGCTTCGCACAAATACCCTTTGAGTCTGTCCCCTTGATATTATTTCTTTTTGATATTGCCTTTAAACCAAGCAAGGGAGAATCAGGCGATGAGAAAGAAAATGCGCCTTTAGGGACCAAATAATTCACCGTGTTCTACGTTAAGGCTTGCTAATTCTCTTCCAAATTTTGAATGAGGAACTCCTAGAGAGGCTCATATAAGGCTCCTTCAAGAATTGTCTCAACTTTAGATTAAACTTCAACTTCCAGACTAGAGCATTTTTTAATGACAGCTGTAACTTCATTTCTGGCAAAATGTGAAACATATTGCTTGGCTGTGGAGTGACAAACTTGTTGATAAATTTTTATCTGTTCCTCTGTCACCAACCTGACATAAAATTTTAAACTGTTGAAATAATGGCCAATCAATTTGGGTTTCTACACCATCAATTATGTAGTAAGGACAGCGCACAGTAGAAGTGCTTGATGACGAGTTGGGTCCCGCCAATGACATGTAACGTTCGATTGAATACAACATATTCAATTCTAGAAAAAGCGAAGAGAAGCTAGAACAATACGTTGATGTTCTTTTGTGATTGACATGTCTTGTTGTTTGATGTACGTAATGTAACCCCCAGTGTATACACTTTCACTATTGAAAAATGCAGTTTTCACACGGACACACATCCAATATGTTCTCCCCCTCTTTTCTCTGCCGTGTTGATTCCAAAGGTAACTCCTTCAAGAGTATTATTTTGTAAAATCTACAATGACAAACAACTCAAAAATAATTTTTTATGAGAGGAAACACCTTTCAAGGTATTATTCTCCTATATGAAAACAAAGAGCACTATATGAATGCATCTTCTGAAGAAATTAAAGTAAATAATTCGTAAAGTAGAAATTGAAAAAGGTAAAAATAAATTCATGTTTCCATCAAATCTTGTATGGAAAGCGTCTATTATTCTCTATTATCATTAATATAACTGACAAAATCAAAGAAACTTTTCTTGTAAAACCTTTCTTGAGTGGTTCTGTTAACAACTTGTAAACCAAACTGTTGTCCATAATCACCAAATTCCCAATTATCGGCAAAACTCCATGCTAATGCTCCCATCATTTCAACTCCATCATACAGTGAAGCTTCCAATGCAGCGGTTAAGAATGATCTGTAATAAATTGATCTATCCAAATCGTATAATTGATCTTTCAACAGTTTATCAGCTTCTCTCCATTCAGGGAAACCAAATTCAGTGATAAAGATAGGTGTTTTCCAGTGTTGCCAGATATAGTTAAGTTGAACTCTGAACTGTCTTGGTGTGATGTAAACATAAGATTGTGATCTATAACCCAATGCCCATCCGTCTGCTTCAGCAGAGACAGATGCAGCACAAGTTGGCCAAGTTGAAGATTGTGGATCAGCTTGACACAGAGTAGTAGTAACATTAGCGAGCGGTTTGACAATGTTGTATGTGTAAGGGTCGACACCGAAAAAGTCTGACTTACCTTTAACTGATGCTAATTCCTCTTCAGTCCAAGCCAGCTCTGGATGAGTTTTCAAACAGGTGTCTTTAACACTTTGTGGAACATCAATACCTGAAAATAATGGGTTAGCAAGGATATCAAGTTGGAACTCATTGTTTCTATCGGCAGCGGCAACATGTTCAGGGTTTGTTGGATCTTCTGGAAATCCAAAAATATTACTGATTTTAAGTCCGACCTTACCTTTACCTTTGATTTCGTTATGGTAGAAATCGTACAATTGAGCATGTGCTTGAACAATGTGTTTAGCACCAACAGCATTTTCAGCAAAAGCCATTGGCTCATTAAATGTAATCCAGATTGGAACACGGTCGGCGTAATGACTCATAACAATTTTACCGTAATTGACAAATGTCTCGACGAAATCGCTTCTAGCATATCCACCACTCATGTTGAAGAAGCCCAACTCCATTACTGCTGAATCATTAAGAAATTGAAGTGGAGAATCGAAATGGGTTAATGTAACAATTGGCTTTATTCCGTACTCTAAACAAGTGTTGATCAAATCATCGTAATGGTCGAGCGCCATTTGGTTAACAGGAGTTCCTGGATGAACAAATGGCATAATTCTTGTCCATGGAACGGTGAATGAGTAATGTTCAACACCAATTGCTGCCAATCTGGCAATATCTTGTTTGTAAAGGTAATAATTCTCGTTAGTGACGTAATTTTCTGGTAAACCTTTTTTGATTTCAGCAGTTTCCCAAATTGAAGGTGATCTACCTTCATCAGCAACCGCACCTTCAATTTGTGCAGCTGAACCGGCAACACCTTGGACGAAATCCTTTGAAAACTTGATTCCCAAGTTCTCGAATGCACCTTTAACTGGATCTTCAGGTGGTAAGACTAACTCACTGGTAGGAATTGGAGTTGGTGAAACAGTGGTACTGTAAATACCTCTTGTAAAATTGACAAACTCTGTAGTTTCCCACAATTTTGACCAAGAGTATTGTCCATATGGATCATCAGAATCCGTAGCAGTAGCAGTGGCATCCGGATACCAGTTACCCCATGTAGTGGTGGAAACATTTCCTACCAATGATGAAAGCTGAGAATACAGTGGAGCATAAGTTGAAGCTGGAGTGGAAGGAGCAGCACTTGCGTAAACAGTAGTGGTGTCAATGTAATACTGAAAGCCATCGTCACCCTTGGCAAACTTATCGATCCCAGGCTTGCCTTCAATTGGACTTGATTCGGCGACTTGTGGTATTACAATAGCGGCAGCTATTGCGACTAAAAATTGTTTTGAAATCATCTTTCAGACTGGTCTCTTTATTTCAAATACTGAATTCAGGTAAATGAAGAAAGATCGACTTGCTTAAATATACTTTCGGACTCAATTGTTGCGATTGCCGACATAGGAGTGTACTATTACTAAATTGAAGTGTTACATTTATTACTCCTCGAAGTATGCAGGCTCCTGCGCTCTTTCGAGTAGTACTCTCCGGTGGTTGATGATGAATTATGACCGCATTTCACATCAGATGGTTGCCCCGAAATAAAATTACAATGCCAATTAGGTAGGGGTTCCGAGACTTTGTTCACGTTGATAATTGTTTTGTAAACAATAACGAATCCGGTTTCTGGTGAATATGGTCTTGCGTCATTTTTCCTGAAATTTTTCCATTTTTTTTTGTTCAATTTCATCTAAAATCTGGAGAAGCACAATGTGGGGTGAGTGGGAAAAAATTGAATAATAAATTATCTGCACTTAAAGACTTGACTGTGTGTGACCGAAGATCTCGAGGAAAAGCTACCCGGCTTCGGATTTTTCTCTCTTACTAAGTGTCGAACCTTGTTTGATATTAACCTTATAAATTACGTTAAACTTTATTCGCAGGGCCTTGTCGGTAGTTAGTTAAAAAACTAAATATTTTATTTGATACCATCAAAAGTACTCGCTATATGCCTCTCGACATTCTTGAATACTCTTAGGAAGTAACACCCTTAGCACCCCACTTCCATTCGGCTCGGAACATCATTTTGTTTACAAAGAATTGCTTGTTGCAAATTCTTCCTCTGGGTTGCCTGATTGCTTATTGTCGCAAAGAGCATACGCAAACCCGATAGATTTTCCCCACTGATTTGCGATAAAATATTTCTGTTTGTGGATTTTGTCTGTGAAACCAAAAACCGATGTTGAAAAAAAGAACTTACGGAGGACAAAAGTTTTATTTTAGGATGGAGGATAGAAGTTGAACAGTCAATATTCAATATTGTCAATTGCTAAGTTAAAATTTCTCAGTGAACAAATATTACGGGGAGCCTGCAAGATCAAAGCTTTAAACATTGTCTGTTATCATTAATGAAAGCAACAAAATAAAAACACATTTCTTGTAATGTCTCTCTTCGGTGGTTCCGCCAACAACTTGTAAGCCAAACTGTTGTCCATATTCACCACATTTCCAATTATCGGCAAAACCTCACGCCAACTCTCCCATCATTTCAACTCCATCATAGAGTGAAGCTTCCAACGCAGCGGTTTAAGAACGACCTGTGATAAATTGGTCTGTTTAAATCGTAGAATTGGTCTTTTAACAATTTCTCACCTTCTCTTCATTCTAGGAAGCCAAAATCGGAGATCAAAATTGGACTATGTCATTTCTTCCAGCTGTAATTTATTTGTTTGTTCAAATAGGCTGATGTAATATAAACAGATGGCTGAGACCTCTAACCTATAGCCCAGCCACTTGCTTCTGTCGAGGAAAAATTAACACATAAAGGCCATTGATTGTCCAAGGTATTGGCGTGGCACATGGCACTATCAGAAGCCGATAATAGGGAAACAATCAGATAGTTATAAGGATCGACACTTAAGAAATCTGCCCTATCTTTAACCGCAAATAACTCTTCCGAACTCCAACTCAGCTTTGGAATTTATGATAAGCCGGTACTTTTGAGGCCTTCGGGGTAGTCTTCAACTTTGATCATTGGGTTGGCAAATATTCCAAATGCAATTTCATTGTAATTATCCGCAGCCTTTACATGCTCCTCGTTGGTAGGATCTTCTGGGAAAGAATATGTACTACTCAACTTCAGACCAATCTTACCTGAACCCTTGATTCCATTGCGATAGAAATCACGCAATTGAGCTGTAGCTTGAACAACATTTTTGACACCTAACGCATTATTGATAGCCAGAGTAGGTTCATTGAAAATGACCTATATTGGAACAAGGCCGGAGTAATGCGACATGACAATTTCACCATAGTTAGCGAAAATCTTCAAGAAACAATCTCTTCCGGAACTGCCCCTGAACTGGTGAACATAAGTTAGAAGCTCCGACCCATTGATGTCTTGAAGTGAATAATCTATTTTTTGCCAAAATGACAATATTCCAACAGGGTGTTGGTCAAATCATCATAATGGTCGATAGCCGTTTGGATGACTGAGCTCCCTGGAAACACAAATGGCAAAACGCTTGTCCATGGCAATATAATAATGTTCCACTGCTGAGAATAGAGAGGGGCCAAAGTTGAAGCTGTAGTGCAAGGAGAATCACTCGCGTAAGCAGTGGCAGTCTCAATGTAACACTTGAAACCATCATCGTCTTCCACAGATATATCAATTCCAGCTTTGCCTTCAGTTGGACTTGATTCGGCAATGTTGTGGTATTACACTAGCTCTTGTGATAGCTACTGAATCCATTTTCCCACGAGCAGATCTTTGTAATTTACAAGCAATCATCAAAGCTTCTTGTTGAACCCCGTCAAATAAATAGTATGAGATTCCCTTGCTTGTCTGAATTAAAGTTCTTATACAGTTTGAGTCATTCATTCAAGCTTAATCTCTGGTAAGCAGCTCTAAAGTATTCATTTTTCAGGAGAACAAACTGAGGGAAACGGTATATGTGCGGAGATATCCATCTTTTACAATGATTGTATAGCTCTCATGGCTGAGATTAGTAGAAGGTTTAAGGTACGATGCCCACTCAAGGCATCCCCGCCTCACATTGGGAGTTCTGATCCGGAGAAAAAATAAACTTTAAAAACTTCTCCTTTTGTTCTTCCAAAAATCTGGATTTTTTTTCTTCCACCAAAGAGAAACGAAGAGGATAAAAAATCAAACGGGAAAAAAAAATTACCAGATGAGATAAGAGGAACTCATAAAATTGAACTAATTCATAGTATTCCACTTTATTTGTGTTGAAGGCCACACCCAAGAGTAACAAATCCGCTGAAGGATGTCAACAGAATCACTACGAGATAATTCCAAGAGCCCCTTCCTGCTGGAGCCCCAACTATCACTGCCTGATAAATCATTTTCATACCTTCAGTTGACATGTTCCTATTGCAAGTTCAAAAAGAGGAAATGTAATGGTGGAAACCCATGTTCCAATTGCAAAAAGCACAACCAGAGTTGTGTATATTTTGCTGATAATGATCGGAGAAGGCGAAAATATCATACCGATTATATCAATTACCTCGAAGGTAAATCTGATGTGTTGACTAAGTTCATAAATGAGTTTGTGAAGGACTCTCCAGAACTCAGTAACGCATTCCAACAAAAGTTAAGCCAGATGGTTACACTTTCTCAGATGAAAGCTGATGAGAAGATGAACAGAAGTGAAGAGAAAAATAATAATCTGTTGGACGATCACTTGTTACAAATGTTAGATGAGGCTAACAAGTTCAAATTAGATGAAGAAGACAATATTAGGGTCATGAACTCCAAATCTTTATTGAACCATTCCAATGAATATGATGATGTTAATTTGAATCATCAAATTAGTCCCTATAGCGAACTGACCTCCTCCACATTTGATTCCGTCAATGATGAAGAGTCAAATCCGTTGACGATGAATGGATTAAATATTGTTTTTAGAGACGAGAGTTTCAGAACTCATTTGACTGATTCTTTCGAAGAAAATTTCTCAGCTTTTTTTTATTGTTTTACAGTGATACTACCCGAGGTTAGACGCTGGAAATTTTCATCATCGGTGCCCTCAAAACAACTTTTGATGTGCTCCATATTTGCCGTTGGAGCGGTGTATTCAGACCATCCATTTGCACTCCGGTCAAGAAAACTGCTCATAGCTGAGCTGGAATATATTGCAGTTGATGCATGTCGTTACCCACTTGACATCTATTTGGTCATGGGACTCACGTTGCTATCAATGTATGAATTGGGAATGGGCAACGACTCAATATCTTACCTTTTCGACTCCATGTCTTGCTCTTTGACGCAACACATGGGTTTGCATATATCATACGACCAAACCGGCGACTCGAAATCTCGAAACTATGCGCCAAAGGCATCGCCCATTCGATCTTCTATTCTTTGGGGAATAAGTTTACAGGACAGAATAATCACTTCCTTATGCAATGTTCAAGCATGTATTCATTTCAAAAGAATTATTGCACCAGCATATAGTACGGTTCTTGGACCTGAAAACAAAAATTATATTTCCGAGTTGAGCTTCGCTGCTCAAACTCGATTATGGTATATTTTTGATAGGTTCATGGATCAAATTTGCTCAGAAAATGGTGACATAGGTGACACTAACCAAAGGACTACATTATTGGAGACAGCTTTGAACTCGTTGTCAGAATTCAAGAATTCGTTACCTCTGCCTTTAATGCTTACAAACGAAAATAACAACAAATTTGTCATGATGCTTCATTATACATACCATGGTTTAATCTGTCAATTTCACAAAGCTTTTATAAAAGTAACTAAAGATTCAAGTCAAAAATTGATTCTGAACTCAGCGATACTGGCCAAAATTTTGGCGAGATATCAAGAAAGTAACCCATTGGAAATTTTACCATACTACGCAGGTTATTTGATTTATTCAAACGCATTGACTTATTTGATAGTCCTCACAAAACACAAGAATGAAATATATGCAAGTCCCGCACAAGAAGCATATTACCATAATTTCAGGTCATACTTTTCCAATTGCGTCACACTGTTGAAAGCTTTATCAAAAACCTGGAAAAGGTCGAGGAAGGACTTGCAAATTTTGAAGAATTTGTGTATGCAAGAGGGTATTTATATTCCAGAATTGAGCGAGAGCGTAAAGGAAGAATCAGATTACTCAATCTTGACATCTGAGACCCAAACTCCTGATGGAAACCGGGAGCCTTCCACCAGTAGCAAGTTGTCATTCATGGCAAGTCCCGGGGCTTCTTCCAATGCTGCCAGTGAAATTGAGAAAGGATCTATTGATTTCGATCCTACATATTTTTTCAATAATCTTGCCCAACACACTTTTATCCCTACTACAAGGGGGACACCAACAGCAACAGCATTCAATCATAATCAACAGCAACAGCAACAGCAACAGCAGCAAAATTCATTATCACAGTCCCAGTGGGATCAACAACTGCTGAAAATGACTTCATACAATGCGCTGGGGGTGCAACAACCAATGCAATATCCAGTACTGCCTCCGATACAGCCGCCAATACAACACAACAGCGATCAGTCCCACTTCATACCCCTGACCATGCCTCCCAATTCAAACCGGGATCTTAACTTGTTTCAAACTGTTGGGTCTACTGACACCGACGGATTTGTGGAACTGATGAACCAATTCTATCCTTCGTTCAATTTCAACAATGTTGATTTGAATACGAATCTTGGAGCTGGAGCTGAAGCCATGTATCATCCAGATAAAGATTGTGGTGGTCTTCCGAGATCACTGGCGGATCAAGATGATCAATAAAAGTTTTTGAAAAAAAGTACCTGATCGAAATAGCTAAAATGAGAGATCCAATGCGTTTATCTGATCATCAGTAGGTCTCGATTCCTCCCGTTCAGCGATTGTTGATTATCTTATCGCCAACTATATATAGTAGCACAATCCCAACCTAAAGGGAGCAATAACAATGACTGCATTCTTGTTCCTTTCAAAATCATCGTAAGCCCATTTTCCATTTCATATGTGTAAGATACCATACTCCAACGTCTTCCTCTTTCTCTACTTAGCAGTATGAAACTTCTGAAAATTCCTCTACGTGGAGTTACGATCTTTCGGTGTATAACTTTTGCTCGCATTAACAATAAAGTTGAAGTTGTTGATAAAATAATCAATTTATATAATTCTACTTAAACCTTAATCTCACCATTCAAGCAGCGTATCCGAAGAACAGGAGCCTCCAGCTGCAATGCTCGCCCTTTGGGGCACTTTGATCTTGAACTTAAGATCGATGTTTTTGTAGATTTCATTGTGGGTTTTCTCGGACTCTTTCTGTGTAATTTTCCAACGAGAAGTACCCAACACGCTATCCAATTCTTCATCACTAGGCAACTTTATGAAAATACTTCCCGATTCTTCTTTAATCTCAAATGTTGCCACAGAGAGTGATTCATCATTCTTACAGGATCCAGTCTCTGGTTTGTCGTTCTCAAGAATATAATTTCTTTTATGCAACGGACACGAAATATAAGTGTTCTTGTTCTCATCTTGCGACAAAATACCTTCGGATAAGACAAATGCTCTTTTGTGCCCGCACATATTTTGTGAGCAGTACAACTTGTCGTTCAATCTGAAAATAGCCAATTGGGTCTCGGAGACCAATATTGTTGCAGATGAACCAGCCTCCTTTGGTGGCAATTTTGAAGAATCACAGATTTTTTTCCATGTTGTCGAGGACCATTTGATTCCTTTGAAGTCTTCTCTTTTGACTTGGTCATTTGTTGGCCAATCAGCAGGTCTTCTTTGTCCTCTTTCCCTGATAATTTCGACACTCTCTTGTTCCTCTTCGGTATTAATGAACTGCTGGAAAATTGGGTCATCTTTTTTGGTTTTGACAGCCTCGTGCCATTCGTCATAATAATTACCCACCAACTCATTCATTTGATCTTCCAATTCTTGTGCAATTCCCAATTTGTCGTAAACGACGACGTCTCTCAAATACTCAATCCCCCCAGGCAAGCTTTCCAACCATCTTGCAGTTCTTTGCAATTTATCTGCTGTTCTTAAATAAAACATCAAGTAACGATCCAACAATGGAATTACCTGATCTGGCAAAACATTACCTTTTAGCAATTGTGCATGAGCTGGTTTCATCCCACCATTTCCTCCAACAAAAACGTTAAAACCAGATCCACTTGAGCTCTGCACTGCAGACAATCCAAAATCTTTTGCATGCATTTCTGCACAATCTCTTATACAACCCGAAACCCCACCTTTGAATTTATGAGGAGATCTAATACCTTTGTATCTTTCTTCCAATCTTATTGCCAATCCGACAGAATCACCAACACCAAATCTGCACCAAGTGGAGCCAACACAAGATTTAACATTTCTCAAAGTTTTACCGTATGCTTGTCCACTTTCAAAACCATATGCATATAGTTCATCCCAAATTTTGATCAAATCCTGCTTTTTTGCCCCAAAAAGATCAACTCGTTGACCACCGGTAATTTTGGTATACAAATCATACTTCTTAGCAATCTGTCCTAAGGCAATTAATTTTTCTGGAGTGATTTCCCCAGCAGACGATCTTGGAACAACAGAATACGTACCATTCCTCTGGATGTTACCCAACATTTTGTCATTCGTTTCTTGTAATCCATGAACATCTGAGCTCAATAAATGTCTATTGAATAAAGTTGAAAGTATGGAACCAATGCATGGCTTACAAACTTCACATCCCAATGCATCTGGTTCTGTTCCCAAATGAAACATGATTTCTTTGAATGATTGGTATCTTTTGACCATGATCAAGGAAAATAAGTCCGCCCGTGATTGCTTGAAATGAATGCAAAGTGCATGAGATACCGTCTTCCCCATTTTCAGCATTTCAGCTTCAAATACACCTTTAACAGTAGGCAAACAACCACCGCAGGCAGTTCCGGCCTTTGTACATGAACTCAATTCTCCGACACTTGTTGCAGTACCATCTCTGATTTTATTGACAAGCATACCTTTGCTCACATTGTGACATGAACAGACTTGAGTATCGTCGGATAACGCTGAAATGTCTTCCCCATCTTCTCCGGGTTTTCCTAAAATCAATTCGGAAACTGGACCAGTTAACAGCTTGCGTGCCTTTGTCAACGCGGTAAACTTGGTGAAATTTCTGGTATCGCCAACAAGAATACCACCAAGCAAATACTTCCCATCTTTAGTGACAATTAACTTCGTGTAGAACCCATCTATCGGATCTTCATATATCAATGACCTGACCAAACAATTACAATCTTTTTTGTCATAACCTCTTGGCAACCATTTGGGTCCGTTTTTGTCTGCAAAGTAGTCACCAAATGAAGCCACTTCGATGCCCATTAGTTTCAACCTTGTTCCTATATCAGGCTCAGAGAACTCCTTCGATGAATGGAATTTTGCCTGTGTTAGGTTGAAAGCCAAAATATCAGCCATAGCAACTCCTGGGGCAATCAAACCGAACGTTTTATTGTTCCAAGACGCACATTCACCTACAGCGAATATGGAAGAATCAGATGTTTTCAAAGCGTTGTCAACAGCAAACCCGCCCCTTGAAGCAGTCTCGATACCCAGCTCAACGGCTAGCTCATCTCTTGGTTTGATACCAATTGTGTAACATAACAATTGGCATTCTTCGATTTCTCCATCATGATATTCCACCAGTTGCAATTGCTGGTCATTGTTAAAAATTAATCTTTTGACTGTTGTGCCTGTTCTTGCTGTCACGCCCAACTCCCTTACTTTATCAGTTAAAAACTGACCCCCTTTTTCATCCATTTGCTGCGATAGTAACCACTTAGATCTATGGACAACAGTAACATCATCATAGATCTTCATATCGAACAATGCTTTTGCAGCTTCCAACCCTAACAAACCTCCACCAACGACGATTGCCCTTTTACTTTTCAAGTCTCTTGATTTCAAGCAGTCACTGAAACTCAACATTTCATTTATATCGTCAATCGTCCTGTAAACGAAAGCACCCATTTTCCTGTAGGATTTTATATCGTGCGACGGACCATCTCTTGGAGTAGGTAACAATTCTATTGGTAAAAGAGCATTGGAGCCTGTTGCAAGTACCAATATGTCATATTTGTAGGAACCACCGTTCCTTGTTTCAATAGTTTTTGTATCTCTGTTGATTTTGATAACTCTTTCATTCAATTTGTAGTCCCATCTATCCAAATCTCTTGCTTCATAAAATTCCCTTGGCGATAAAAGTAATTTATCAAAATCTTTATGTTCAAAATATTCAGTCAAACCGACTCTATTATAAGCCAAATGAGGCTCGTCTCCCAAAATTGTGATTTTGAACTCATTTTGTTTTTGATCATTTGTTAACATCTTATCCAAAAATGCGATGGAGACCATTCCCAAGCCCACTATCACAAGTTGCTTTCTTGATTTGTTCATGAAAGGCCCTGGGATGGGTGGTATTCCTTGTTTCTCATTAACCGGTAAGGATATTTCTAAAAGAGACTGGGCCATTGCTGTTGTGTTGTATTGTGCTGTCAATGCTGTCAATATTTTTCGATTCAAATATGGCGACTATAAGATTTATAATCCTTTTGAAAAAAGCAGTACAATTTTTTCATAGTCAGAAGCATCAAGAGGAATGGCAATAGTATAACTGAGGTTACAGATGGAGTTGTAGAAGCTGAAATCAGTAATCAACGTAGTATGATTGGTGCTCTATCTATTCTCCACTCCTTATCTCGTTGTTTATTTTCAATTCTGAATCTCTCAGGCGGAGATGAGCTCCGATTCTGAAAAAGAGGGATTGAAGATTTTTTTTCTCCGTCTTTTCTTCCGTCTTTTTTATCCGTCTGTTTTTCTCCGTCTTACTTCTTGGCAAATTTGCAGTCGATCGCTTCCAAACAAAGAGTTGAGACAGCAAGATGTCTTTTAAAAGAATATTGGTAAACAATTTACGATATCTTCAATCTTGAGTTACTATTGAATTTTGGCACATAATAATAAAAAAGTATATTTATAACTATACTATAAGAATGTTCAAGAATTGAAGAGCAGCAGTAGTACATTGTACAAAATAACATCGATTTATCTCTTATACTAGATTTTTTTCTGTCAGTTCATCTGCTTTCTTAGCAATATAACCTTCAGGCCTATCCTCTTTGATTGGGATGAAGCTTATTAACCCGTTGAGTATCATCATTACAATACCAATGATCCAAAATCCCTTAAAGTACTCCGTGACACCGTTTTTAACTTGGAACCTAAAAACTAATGAGAAGAAAATTCCACCCATGTTACCGAAAGCACCAGTGATACCTGCAACAATACCGGTATGATGAGGGTTTATGTGAGGGACTAACGAAAAGTTGGCACCATTACCCATCTCCATAAAAATATCCATGAATGCCATAGCAGTGATCAATCCAGCAATTGACAAATCATTTCTCAAACCTATCCATAACAAGAAGACTCCCTCCATGAAACCACAAAAGATCATCCAAAACTTCTTCACTTTTGTGCTTTTGAACCTCCTGTATAACAAATCTGAGACTATACCTCCAAAAGGTCTAGTGACAACATTCAACAAACCTAACATCGAGGCCCAATCTCCAGCTTTTTGTTGAGAGAAGGCACCTTTTGAATGGGACAAGTAGACTGCTGACATGACAGACTCAATGGCTAATTCACCACCAAATGTAGATACGTAACCTAAAGCAACAAGCATAGTTCTCCAATGCAATCCAACTTTGACAATATCGAACAGCGTTGGGTCTTCAATAATTTCTCCAACACTGACAATATCACCCATTTTTGTTTCCACTGGGACTAACATTTCATCAGAAGAAGTTGAGTCTTGCTTGAAGGCCCTTTTGATGTCTTCTCTGGATAACACTTGAGTAATGGCATTGTCTTCCTTTCTTGAAGCAACTGGAACCACCAAAACATTACTTGTTGTTACATTGACACCAATACTAAGAATATCTGTTCTTTCGGACCATTTACCCTCTGGACAATCATCACCAAAGATTGCGACTAAAGCAGCAACGAATAATAAGATGAGCATCGGACCAACGACAAACGCCAAACCCCAGCTCTTATGGAGAGTGTATCCTCTTTTCTCTAGGTCTGCGACAATAGCAGGAATCATGAAAAAGGCAACACCACCACCGGCATTACCCCAACCACCTGCCAAAGCATTTGCGGTACCCACAATAGATTTGTCGAAGAAAAGGGTTGTCCAAACCTGACATGGTACGAAACTGCCTCCCAAGAGCCCTGTAAAAAATCTTATCAGATGCAATCCTGCGACATTGGTAACGCAAGCAGCAAAAGCGGTTGGAACGGCACCTACTATCAAAATACCAACCATAACCCATCTTGGTCCAAACTTATCACATAAAGGTCCCAAGACAAATCTTGCCAAGAAAGTGGCGGCTAAACCACAAATGTTATTATTAGCAATGTCCGTAGCGGTCAACTTCAAATCTAGCTTTATAGTATGAGATAATAAAGGTGGAAATGCAAACCAAGAAAGAAACGACACAAAGAACCCTAACCAAGCCAAATGGAAGTTCCTCCCGTACTTTGATTTCAAATTCAAAAATGGAATCGACATGGCCTTATTATTTCTTTCATTGAGCACTGGCTCTTTGTATAAATCAGAGAACTTCATGATTGTAATTGCTATCCCTTTGCCGGTAGAATTCGATTGGCCTCAAATAGTCAGAAGCTCGAGTATTTATATATCTTGTTAAACAATTATCTCTTATCACAGCTTTAATATCAATTCCTTGCTAGGTAAACAATGAGCTAAGATTATGAGCAAACTAGGAGCATCTTCCAATAAGTTCGGTAACCAAAATAAACAACTAAGCAGGGTCAATATTATTTTCCACTCTCTTATCTCTATACCATTGTTCGTTTCCTTTTTTATTTAATACATTTGAAAAAAAAAGTTTTCAGAACCACTCCCAAAATGGAAGTACATACAGCCCTCAAGCTTAGTAAGTAAAACTTTGGCTTGAAGAAGATAGCTGAGGTGATGGCCGACCCGCTTCATCTCATTTGGGCAAAAAAAATTGCCAAAATGACGCTTTTAAAATTAATAGGTTGAGGCGATGTATAGATCAGAAATTATAATATTGCGGCCAATGATGGCACCCTCCAGCATCGGACTATAATGCTTCTAACCCAAGCAGGAAGATAATGAGAAAGTATGGTGGCGAACAACCTTGTCAAATTTGTGTAAAGTTATACGACTCATAACTTTGAATATACCTGGTTGATAAGAATAGAAGAAATTGGAGATCATTTGTCGAGTACCTGAACGGGAAACCTGATTTACTGGCTAATTTTGTGAATGGTTTATCCACACTGAACCCATTGAATGTTGCTTGTATTGAAGCCAGTTCAAAATCATCGATACCCCAAACTCCCTAAGTCTCATCAATTACAGGGACCAAGGATGCCAAGCGCTCCTGAGGTGGTCACATCAGCAGCTTGCAGATTTGTACAGGACGTTTAATGAAGAAGTTCATTTCTTCACCCGCCTGTTTTAGGTGAAGAGCAAGCTATGGAAGAGAAGTAGCTGAAGTTTTTTGTGCTGAAGGAACTCAATGGTAAAAACGACGTCTTTCTTTTAAAAAGCAGTTTAAGTAACCGTCATTTTTGGTTTTCAAGCCGAAATCGCTTGCTACCATTACACATCGCTGATTGAATTTGGGCCCTCCTCAACATGGATGATATCCGACAGCTTTTGATTTGAACTGTGTTTTTATCTAAATAGCTAGACAAGCGTTGAAATGTATCTACCTCATTTTCAGCGAAACTGGGGCAATCATTTTACGTGCTTGTTGTAACTCACAATTGAGTTTGTTACTCAAATATTGCTGATACTTTTATGCTGGTTGTGGCTATAGATTATTCGACATAGTCATTCAATTAGTACTTTTCGAAGATATGTCTGGATTTATACATTAAAGGGGTTCTCCATCCGATTCGTTTCTGGCCATAATTCACAATCTTTGGTTATATTCTTACCTTTGTTCTGCTCGGAAGTGATCAAATTTGCTGCTGATGGAGATTTTACCAATGGTGAAAACTATCATGCTCATTTCACTACCAATAACTCAAATAAAACAAATGTTCATAGAAATATTTTCAATTTTGGTAATTACAAATCAATCCTTGTATCTGGCTTTAATGAATGCTGACGTTATAAAATGTAAGGCTGAAGTTAGAGTCGGTTTCTTGTTATTTATATACTGTTTTAGTGAGTTTTGTTTTCCAGTTTGGGAATTAAGGTGAAGCATAATGTCCCTACAACAAATTTTAAATAAATGTTTTCATTTCAAGCATTATATACATATGTTAGAAACGATGAATATTCTTTGAAGGAACACCAGCTTCAGTAGCCCATTCGATTATCCCTTCTTCCATCGCTTTTGGTCCACATACCAACAACATGAAATCATCTAATCTACCTCCTCTTTTTTGTACATACTCATTCATCAACAGGCTATCAACGTAACCTCTTCGTCCATTCCATGACTTATCACCTTTACTTAAAACGTAATCTATTTTGAAATTTGGCAACTTATCCGAATTGAACAATTCGTCCAATTCCTCCTTTATCAAAATATCTGACTCGGTTCTATTACCAAAATAGAAATCCACCCTCAAATTTTCCTCGCCCAATCTTGCGATTTCTTGGAAAACTTGGTAAGGAGGAGTCAACCCAGATCCTCCTCCAACCATTAAAAATGAGTTGACTGTGATTTTATGCCCATGACTTAAAAGGGAACCGTTACCTAAATACTCGAACTCACCAATAGGTCCTTTTATTTCTATATCTTCTCCTATTTTCATTTCTTCCAAACTCATAGTTAAGCGACCACCAGGTATGTCACCTTGAGGAAAATAAACTTTCACCAAAACATCTAAAACCCCTTTTTGTAAATGATTTGATTTGGGTGTGTAAGCTCGCATAACATATCCATCTTTATCTTTGATTCTCAAATATAAATGCTGTCCAACAGGTAATCCTGATGTCTGCTCTGCGTTTTCCAATTGAAATGAGAATATCCTGGAGTCATGCGAAATATTTTTTCTGGCGATCAACTTTGCCTTCTTCCATCTTTTTGCATTTAAAAAGGTGGCTGGTATCTCCTCAATAACTGGCGTTTTCAATTCTGTAATTTGGTTTTCACTTTTCTCTAAAGCCCCAAGATGGTACTGAGCTAATAGCTGCTTGGCGTTGTCTGAATGAACAGCCATGAAATCTTCCGTGGCATCTTCACCCGCCACCAAAGTTATACTTTGAGCACCACCGGGATGAGCATCTAAGTAAGGTAATCCTTCATAAACTTGTCCTTTGACAACAAACCATGGATCCGCCTCATTAGAATGTTTCAGTAACTCCTCTGCTGTGATCACAACTCCTAATTTCTCTGGTTTTGTCATCATCAGGAAATCCAATTCGGCTTGAGTTGGACCTTGGTTTGTTTCTTCCGTATCAGATCCTTCCTTCTCTCCCCAGTTTCGGGACAAGACGTTTCCCCCTTGTTCTTTAACCCTGTCCATCCACCCACCACTTTTGTTTGCTATCACGGGATGTTCAAACCGAACGGTGTTTTCGGAATCGTCCCTCACTATGGCCACTCTATACCACCAATTATTCAACATCGAAGTCACATTCCAGTACATATCCCTAGGCTGAGTAGACATATTGTCATCCATAGCTCTAACAACTATATCTTGTGCATCGAACAAATCTTTTTTTGGAACGTCAATCGTCCAAAAACACCAGCACAAATAAGACATTCTGTCACAAACATTCACCAATCCACCGAATAATTCAAACTCTCCAGCATCTCTATATCTATCTTCAGGGTAGTCAATTTCTGTTAATCTCCATGTTTTTCCTTTATCAAGACTAATTTCAACTCTTCCAACTCTCACACCGGCACCGTTATATGCAAAACCTCTAACAGCATAAGTTTCATTTTCGCTTTCTGAAGTTATCTTCATAACCTGTTGATTTTCAGGGTATACAGTCACACTCTGAATATTCAAATTGTACAAAGTATATCTCTCATCTTTCCACCACTTATCTTCCTTCTTAGCAGCAATTTCTGGTGTAACTTGTGTTGGTAAAACTTTGTTATCATAATAATGGTACCAGTTATCAGAGGGTTTATCGGACACGATCAACTTTTTTAGCCATTTGACAGATCTCCCACCTATAACTCCTGGAATTACAACCCGCAATGGTTTGCCATGATCTGGTTCCAAATATTCACCATTTTGCTTGTAAGCCAACATAATGCATTTTTCCGGATCCATTACCCAAGGCATTTTGATACAAGTACCATATGCCCCATTTGCCGGGCTATCAGCTCCTTCCATCCATACATATCTTGCCTTTTTTGAAGGTTTTGCTTTTGCTAGAACATCTTTTAACATTGGACCTGTCCATAATGAGTTTGAAACACCGCTTGGTCCCCAGTTGAAACCAGAACCTTTCTTAGCCATGTTTTGTTCCTTTCTTCTGTTTCCAGCACAGCACAAGGTTACTGGAACTGTATATTGTTGGTAATTCTCCATCACTGATCTCAAGTTGACTGTCATCGGTTCTTCAACTAATCCTTCTATTGTAAACTCCCAGTCCAAAAGTTCGTCCTCTTCACATTTTGGTACAGGTCCATGATTCCTCACAAAGTGCAATGACGAGGGCGTCAAAAAGCCTGTATCATATAAGAGGGTTAGCGGACTTTCACTGTTAAATGGATGAGCACCAGTCAATCTCAAAAGTCGTGGATCTCGTGGAACAAAATTGTCCTCTCCTTTTCTATCTATTTCCAACACATCTTCGATGCTCTTTTTGTAATCCCTTATAACAGGAAATGGGTAATTTTCTATATTCAATTCAGCTTTCAAAGAAACTACGTTCTTGTTTGTTTCAGTTTCATAATTTGTAAAGGTAGTAGCATTCGATAAAATCATCACGATATAAGCTTCCTCTTCAGCAGTTTACCCTTGTTAAAACCAAAAGGTATTAAAATCTATAAAACGGGTGGGAGATCTAAAACATAAGAGAAACTGGGGTTTTTAAATTGCTTTACGGATATACAATGGAGTGGAACATAGCTAGATAAGAATTCATCTCTGTATAAGATTATCAAAATTCAATTTTTGTTCTGAATTTTTTTTTTGTCGGTAAATAAGCCGCTTCTGATGGAAAATTCTCCTTCTCCTAGTTGATTTTACCCTTTTATTTTCCGCAATACTTTATGCATCATTGAACTCTGTTCTCAATATTCTCCGATGACCAAGAGCGGAAAATATTCCAACTTATGACATCAGCTTATTTGGTTTCCTTTAACATTACATCTGACAAATAGCAGGCATTACTCGTAATGATATCGAAAGATTCCGCTAAAGATGTATCTCAATTGTCAGGCTCACCAGAGGCAATGACTTCATAGGCAAAGATCTTTAACGATTCCGCTCTTTCAGCGAATTATCTTGCAAAGGCGTGATTAACGGAATGGTCTCCACAAAGAGTTTTGAGTTGCCACCCTATACACCAATATACCGACAGTAATGACACCAACAATGATACTAGGTTTAATGTTAGCTCTTTTCAGTGTTGAGTAAACTTTCGAACGACCACAAAAGAATAACGGGCTCGTTTTTCCCCCATTGTCAGGAACCTGGAATGCGAAATGTTCAAGGCAACGATGAGGTGAGCCATCAACACCTTGGGAGATAACATCAGTGTCTAAAAAAGGTTTATCAAGAACCGCAAGAGGGAACAATTAATTCTTTTGAATGTTTGGGTTACGATGAATCTTAGTAAACGAAAATTTTTGAAAATCTATACGATCTAAACTTTTAACATTGTCTGTTATCAGCAATAAAGCTGATGAAATCAAAGAAACTTTTCTTATAATGTCTCTCTTGAGTAGTTCTGTTAACAACTTGTAAACCAAACTGTTGTTCGTAATCACCAAATTCCCAATTATCAGCAAAACTCCACGCCAAAGCTCCCATCATTTCAACTCCATCGTACAGTAAAGCTTCCAAAGCAGCGGCTAAGAATGATCTGTAATAAATGGATCTGTCCAAATCGTACAATTGGTCTTTCAACAGTTTCTCACCTTCTCTCCATTCTGGGAAACCAAACTCAGAGATCAAAATTGGACTATGCCATTTCTTCCAGAGGTAGTTTAATTGAGATCTCAAATGGGCTGGTGTAATATAAACATATGACTGAGACCTATATCCTATAGCCCAACCACTTGCTTCTGTCGATGAATAGTTGACACATGAAGGCCAGTAAGTATCGGTAATGTTAGCCTGACACAGAGCAGCATCAGAAGCTGATAACGGAGAAACAATTTGATAGGTATAAGGATCGACACCAAAGAAATCTGCCCTTCCTTTAACAGCCAGTAATTCTTCCGACGTCCAACTCAGATTTGGTGTTAATGCCAAGACACTACTTTTGAAACCTTCTGGATAGTCTTCACCATTAAATAACGGGTTGGCAAATATTCCAAATGCAA
This sequence comes from Nakazawaea ernobii, assembly GCA_030567655.1. NCBI lineage: Eukaryota > Fungi > Ascomycota > Pichiomycetes > Alaninales > Pachysolenaceae > Nakazawaea > Nakazawaea ernobii. The sequence goes on from JAJLSN010000016.1 coordinate 30,459, forward strand.
TTTCATTGTAATTATCCGCAGCCTTTACATGCTCCTCGTTTGTAGGATCTTCTGGGAAAGAATATGTACCACTCAACTTGAGACCAATCTTACCTGAACCTTTGATTTCATTGCGATAGAAATCATACAATTGAGCTGTAGCTTGAACAACATTTTTGACACCTAACGCATTTTCAATAGCCAGAATAGGTTCATTGAAAATAACCCAAACAGGAACACGGTCGGCGTAATGTGACATAACAATTTTACCATAATTAACGAAAATCTCCAAGAAATCATCTCTCCCGTAACCGCCTCTGAGAAAGTCTCCATAAGTAAGAGGCTCTGATCCATTGATGAACTGAAGAGGGGAGTCAAAATGTGTCAAAGTGACAATTGGTTTCATACCATATTCCAATACGGTATTGATCAAATCATCATAATGATCGATAGCCTGTTGGTTGACTGGACTTCCCGGGAACACAAATGGCAAAATTCTTGTCCAAGGAATGCTAAAAGAATAATGCTCAACACCGATTGCAGCCAACCTAGCAATGTCCTGTTTGTAGAGGTAGTAATTTTCATTGGTGACAAAATTAGTAGCTTCACCAACTGTATTACCGACGACATCCAAGATTGTTGGAGATCTACCTTCATCGGCAACGGCGCCTTCGATTTGTGCAGCAGAACCTGCAACACCTTGAATGAAACCTTTAGGAAATTTGATGCCAAGATTGCTGAAAGCATCTTTGACTGGATCTTCCGGTGGGAGAACCAAATCCTGGGTAGGGATTGGAGTAGGTGACACAGTGGTACTGTAAATACCTCTTGTGAAGTTAGCGAAAGTTGTAGCTTCCCACAATTTCGACCAAGCGAACTGACCATATGGGTCATCGGAATCCGTAGCAGTAGCAGTGGCATCCGGATACCAGTTACCCCATGTAGTGGTGGAAACATTTCCTACCAATGATGAAAGCTGAGAATACAGTGGAGCATAAGTTGAAGCTGGAGTGGAAGGAGCAGCACTTGCGTAAACGGTAGTGGTGTCAATGTAATACTGAAAGCCATCGTCACCCTTGGCAAACTTATCGATCCCAGGCTTGCCTTCAATTGGACTTGTATCAGCGACTTGTGATATCACAATAGCAGCAGCAATTGTGAGTAAAAACTGCTTTGAAAACATCTCGTGATTGCTATGGCGACTTCATTTTCTCATGGGCAGACCTTCGTAATTTATATGCAATTTCATTGTTTTCAATTGAACCCCGTAAATTGAACAACATGAGATTTTCTAGAGTTGATTTTCTGCATTGCAGCGTTGATGCAGAATGCATTTGAGTCATTCACTTAAGCTTGGTCCCTTACGAGCAGCTCCAAGGTATTACCCCACAATAACAATCTTGGGAAAGCCGTATAAGTGTGAAAATTGGTAAAACAATATTGCGTGATTGCTTACCCGACGAAAAATAAAGAAGGTTTAAGGTACAATGTCTACTCGAGCAGTCCCCGCTTCATACTGTAAATTTTAATCCGGAGAAAAAATAAAATCTAACTTTTCATATACCCGAAGTTCTTCTAGGAGAGAAAGCTTTAAGCGTTTCTCAAACTTGTTGTTCGCCAGTTTTTCGTCTTGTCCTGATAATGTCCTAGCTTGTTCCAAATGTTCCTTGCTCCTCCGTAGCAAACACATGTCACAAACTATTACCTTGAAAACGATCAATGTTACGATATCTGGGCATACTTTTTTTTATTGTCGTAGTATCGTCTTTAATTAATATATTTTAAATAAGGGTTAAAAGAAAAAATCAAAAACTTGAAGGTTCTGTAACAGGGACAAGTTTAAAATAACCGATCCCAGGAACAAAATTGTATCTATCGAAAATAACGGATGCTGTTGAGGATTATGCATGACAAGGAAGCATTAGAGAAGTACTGGAGCAGTAGGTTTGAAAATCACCTTTTTTATCTTGCAATTGGGCTATACATTTGTTGCGTCGCCCTGACATTTGCCTCTTAAAGATAACCTATATGAGCAAGTGGAGAACTGCGTATTGATCATAATAACAGTAACGTTTTAGGCCTTCCTGGTTGTTTCAATTCTGTTTTTGCTAAATGCCAGTTCTTCTGTGTATTTTGAGGCTGACTTCGTTTTCTTGTAAAAAAATTGACTCCTAATAATAAATACAATTCAATATACAAAACGGTAAAAGACACAGAAAAAAATTCTGTATCATATCTTTTAAAGAGTAGTCAATTAATAGGTCTTGATAATATCACAATGGACTCAAAGACAATTGGTATATTGGGCGGTGGCCAACTAGGTCGTATGATCGTTGAGGCAGCTCACAGATTGAATGTAAAGACAATTATTTTGGATGCTCCTGGATCACCAGCAAAGCAAATCAATGCATTAGACTCCCATGTTGATGGTTCTTTTACTGATCCAAAGGCTATAAGAGAGTTAGCTGCTAAGTGTGACTTACTCACAGTAGAGATCGAACATGTTGATGCTGACTTCTTAATTGAATTGCAAAAAGAGACCAATATCTCAATTTACCCATCTCCAAAGACTATCAAATTAATTCAAGATAAATATCTTCAAAAGCAACATTTGATCGAACATGAAATTCAAGTCGTTGATTCAAAAGCGGTTGATTCTACTGAAGATAGTCTTATCAAGATTGGTCAAGAATATGGATATCCTTTCATGTTAAAGTCAAGAACTTTAGCTTATGATGGTAGAGGTAATTTTGTTGTTAAATCCGTAAATAACATCAAAGAAGCCTTGAAAGTTTTAGAGGATAGACCTTTATATGCTGAAAAATGGGCTCCATTTACAAAGGAGTTGGCAGTGATGGTTGTAAGGTCTGTTGATGGCTCAGTCCATTCATACCCTGTAGTGGAGACCATTCATCAAAATAACATTTGTCATTTATGTTACTGCCCTGCCAGAGTCAATGAAACCATTCAAACTAAAGCACAAATATTGGCCAAGAGTGCAATAAAGACATTTGAAGGTGCTGGTATCTTTGGTGTTGAAATGTTTGTTTTACCAAACGGCGAATTGTTGATCAATGAAATTGCTCCAAGACCTCATAACTCCGGTCATTACACAATTGATGCTTGCAATACATCTCAATTTGAAGCTCATATAAGATCCATTACAGGTTTGCCAATGCCAAAAGGGTTTACCTCGTTGACCACAACTTCTACAAATGCCATCATGTTAAACATTTTGGGTGGTGAGACCGCTAATAGTGAGTTAGAGACCTGTAGAAGATCTTTAGAAACTCCTCATTCATCTGTTTATTTATACGGTAAAACTACTAGACCTGCTAGGAAAATGGGTCATGTCAATATTGTCAGTTCCTCAATGGAAGATTGTGAAAGGCGTTTGAAATATATTCTTGGTGAAACTATCGAAAAGCCACTTTCAGTTGAGGGAAACTCGGTAAAGCCATTGATAGGTGTCATTATGGGTTCAGACTCTGATTTACCAGTGATGTCTTTGGGTTGTAACATTTTGAAATCGTTCGGTGTTCCGTTCGAAGTCACCATAGTTTCAGCTCATAGAACTCCTCATAGAATGTCCAAGTATGCAATTGAAGCTCCAAAGAGAGGCTTGAAGTGTATTATTGCCGGTGCAGGGGGTGCCGCTCATCTTCCAGGAATGGTAGCCGCTATGACTCCATTGCCGGTCATCGGTGTTCCAGTTAAAGGATCAACATTAGATGGCGTTGATTCATTACACAGTATTGTTCAAATGCCAAGGGGTATACCTGTAGCAACCGTTGCTATTAACAACTCTACAAATGCTGCATTATTAGCTGTAAGAATTTTGGGTGTGTCTGACTCTAAATGGTTGAGCGAAATGGAAAACTACATGAACAACATGGAAGATGAGGTTTTAGGTAAAGCTGAAAAGTTAGAGTCCATCGGATATGAAGCATACTTGGGTAAATAGTAATAGATCAAGCTGCTGAATTTTAAAACTGTATGCTTTTGTAGTGTCACTGATGTCAAAAGAACTTCTTATCAACGTTTGAAGTTCTATAGATAAAAGGTATTGATTGACAAACTATTTGTGTAAGCCCGGATTGCTGATGCCATCACACAACCTCAATCGAATTTTAAAAATCTAGTTATGGATCTGATGTTTGAATTTATAAATTAAAGAAGAATAATTGACGTGAATCTCGCAATTCTAAGAAATTGTGATTTCATATTTTTTTCCTTTTGTTAATGATTTTTCCTTGGATCTTTAAAATAGAACAAACAGGTGTTGATACATTGATACAATCTTTGGACAATGGTTCCAAATGATAGTTACGTTACTAATGATGGTAATGCAGACAGTGATGTCAATATGTCAAACGCCAGTGATAGAGAGACGAAAAACGACCTAATTGATTTAATTTCAACTACCGATGATTTCAGATTACAAGGCGATGACGAGGAATTGCAAGAAACAGCAGTTAGCATCGAATCATTCCAGAGCCTTCCAATCAACCCAACTTTTTTCAAGACAACGGACAGACTCATGAATGATCTTGTAAATGATATATCAATGTTTGAGATTGGCTGTGAAACGGGAATTTTGAGGTTACCAACTTTAGAATATGCCCGTACTTTGTCAGCGTTTTTACAAAGCAATAACAACGATTCCCTTTACAAGTTGGGAATAATCAATAACAAGATAAATTTTGCTCCAAGCCAGGAAAGATTAGACAACGGTGTTACTATTATCAGGGGATTCATATTTAAAAAAAGACTGATAGCCAATCCCTTTGAAACATCGCTAACACCGCTCTATAATGTGAAAATCGTGATCAAACTGGGCGGTTTGGAATCAAGTCCATTCAATTCCTCCAAAAATGGGGTTTACAGTATATCTGATGATGAATTGACCCCAGAAAATAAAGAGGCGTTGATCACCGACTATTCAAGAGTATATGAAGACTCCAAGTCCAAGTATTCAAGCGAACAACTTATAGCAATTGAAAAAGCCATACCTAACATCATTGATTATGGTACTTTTATTTCCTTGAATTCAAGCTTCTTGATGAGAATTGAGTTATCCACAGGTTATTTTGATAGCAATGCTTTGCAGAACTTTGAGGAAGGAGAAATTCAGAAAAGGTTAGCAAACTTTCTCGCATCTGAGCTGGCGACTCCTATAGAGAAACCAACTGTCCCTCAGTGTTTTAGTTCCATAACTAGAATATTGAAAGGGCCTTTGACTCATGAGGAAACCACTGACATCAAAACTATCAGAGCAGATCATAAAATTCTGAACGTTCATGCCGGGGTAGATTTCATGCTTCAATACCTCAGCTTCACTTTTAACGCAGAGGCTGGTGAGCTTTTCCCACCAGACTTGACACTTCCTCTTCTTCGAGAAAGTTTTATTGTCAAATACTTGGAAGCTTTGTTTTTTTCTAGATCTCCTCTGATCACATTAGGAGATGAATCAATAGTGTCGCATATGTTGAATGAAAGGGTTGAGTTTGGAGCCACCTCCGCGGATACCGAAGAAAAAAGACAAGATTGTCTTACCTCTTATATTGCATTGTCGTCCCGATACAGATACAGTGACACTGAAATTAGGGATCTGTACTCGTTGTTCGTCAAAATTGACCCAAAAAACAGCTTGAAATATTTTGATTTCTTGGAAGAAGTGGCAAGTCAAAGAAACACTTTGAACTTAAAAGCGTACGTAGTTAAGCTACGAAATGAGGGCAAAATGGGTTACTCAGAGTTGTCTGAATGTTATCACACATTGGAGATTCCACCTGAAAATTACGAATCAATTGATGAACTGCAATTGCTCCAACAATATGCTGCATTGTTGGTCGTCACTGAAACTAGTGCAGCAAAGGAACGTCTGAGAGATGCTTTGTTGAAGATAGCAAAGTTGAGAAGAAGTCAAAATTTAATTAATCACTTAAACTCAGAACCATTCTTTGACGTTGGCGCTGCATTTGATATGTTGGAAGTTAATGAGACTGTTGATAATGATCTTATCATTACTGCATTTGAAGTTAAAAAGAGCGACATCCCAGGTGAAGCCAACTTATTTGACAGGGCACTTCTTACAATTGCAATCCACAGAAAATCATTTGTGCTATTGGAATACATTGAAAAGCATTTAGCCTATTTAAATAATTGTTTGCAAATCGATTTTTCCAAAGCCTATGAGTATTTGGGCGCAGATAAGTTGGCCAGTGATTTTCAAGTGGTCACAATTTCTCAGGAACGTTTGGCTAAAGATAGCACTACTGATGTACGGGCATTAAGACTTTATCTCAGGTACATTGGAAAACAAAAGAAAAGCAAATTAATCAATGAATTCTTAAAAAAAGGTATTATTGAGCCTCTGTTCTTGCCAATTGAAAACTCCCCCGTTGGATTAAACAACATTGGGAATACCTGTTATTTGAATTCGTTGTTACAGTACTACTTTGTCATAGAACCGTTGAGGTCCCTGATTTTGAATTTTAATGAGTTAATAGATGAAGAGAAGTTTAATAATAATGCAATGTTTTCCAAAAGAAGAATCGGGAATAGAACAGTGGGTTTCAAAGAAACAGAACGGTCCTACCAGTTTGTTTACCAATTGAGAGACTTGTTTGAAGAGTTGATAAAAAGTGAAGTCAGATGCATATCTCCCAAGAAGGAGTTAGCATATTTGTCATTTTCTCCTAGTACCGATGAAGTGATATTTCAAATAGAGCAGGAAGAGCTTGATTACTCAAATATGCAGTTGGTTCATGTGGAAACCCCCAAAACAGGAGACTCCCCAATTCTTGTTGATTCCGAAGAATCTTCCTTGCATAACAGTGCTAATAACTCCCAGACATCTTTGAAATCAGATCATCCTGAGAACGAGTGGAAGAGGGAGACTGAAACAGAAGACAGTATTACCGCAGATGCCTCACCTATGGACATTTTGATACAAAGTCCACTGAAAAGAAGGTTATCAAGTGAATCTTGTGAGGTGATTGCTACTAATAAATCAGCGAACAAGGGTCATACCAGTGAGGTTCTCAGTGATTCTCCACTGTCTGACTCTGAAACTGAAGAAAAACAAATTGTCATCGAAGGACAAGCCTTTAAGGTGGAAAAAATTTCCAAGAAGAATACATCCGCCACTTGTCAGATCAGTGCTGATCAAATGGAGAATGCTTTAGAGATGGGAAGACAACAAGATGTTACGGAATGTATCCAAAACGTTCTATTCCAATTAGAAAGTGCATTCAGTCCTTTCCATTTGGAGGATGATGAAGAGCAGTATGATTTGATAAAAGAGTTGTTCTATGGTAAGACTAAACAAACTTTACAGCCATTTGATTCTTCTTCATCTTCATCGTGTACTTCTGATTTTTCAGGAACTGTGAGATCCAAAGTTGAAAGATTTTTAAGTTTACTTGTGAACATAGGTGACCATCCAAAGGACATCTATGATGCTTTGGACACATATTTCACTGAAGATGTAATCAAGATGGATGATGGTGATGTTAAGCGTTCTTTGACAATTACTGATTTACCAAAAGTCTTACAGATACAAATACAGCGTGTTCAATTTGACAGAGTGAAATTAATGCCTTTCAAGTCTATAGATCCAATTCCCTTCGAAGAGAAGCTTTATATGGATAGATACATGGAGACGGATGATTTGGAGATAATCAGGAGAAGAAAAGAGGTGTTCGAGTGGAAGCACAGAATATCTGTTTTGAACATCAAAAAACAAGAGATGAGTAAAAAAGTGGATGATTCTCCGTATAATTTCAAAGATGGGTTGACTGTTTTCAAAAATTACATCGAAACAAATGTCCTCGATGGCTTTGAAGATATGAGTTTGAACCCCGAGACTCTTGAGACCATGGATACTGTTTTGAAAGATATCAACTTGAAAGAGCAAAAGATTGCAGATGAATTAAGTACTTTACATGAAAATATAAGTAATCAATTCAAAAACTTTACAAAAGTTGGTTATTCATTGTTTGCAATATTCATACATAGGGGTGAGGCATCGTATGGTCATTATTGGATATACATTAAGGATCCAAAAAGGAACTTTTACAGAAAATACAACGACGAGAATGTGACAGAGGTGCCATATGAAGAAGTATTCAATTTTGAAGAGGGAAATACAGCAACTCCTTATTTCTTGGTATATGTCAAGGAAGACTTGGAAGAACTGGTTGTTGACCCGTTGAGAAGAGATATCGCTTCGGAAGATGCGAAAACTCTGGAATCTGAATTAGTAGATATCATATAGATACCTATGTTGGTGAATTTCAAATAGAATAAATAACCTACTCTTTTGTTGACGAGTGAAAGTTGTATTCCTGAAAACAGTAAAAACCCTATGTACATCGAAATTTGTATGCGTCTTTTTCTCTCTGACGTTAGGCTGGCTTTAGAAGTGGATGATCATAATTGGGGGTGGACTTAATGTTGTAGATTCCGTGTTAAAATTTATAAGAAAACGCCCACGCCCACTTTTTGCGAAAAGAAATAAATAAATTAAAGATATGCAGTGACGATATTCAATTCTTGACACATTGTTCATTACTGAATTGAATAGTTCCGACTCGTATAAATACCATGAAGCTTCACTCAAGAGCATTATACCTCATAGTTCTACCGGTCCTTGTACTTGTGTCGTTCCTGGTCCACTCATATATATCGTTTCACTCAGTTGATTATTCTGATATCCAAAGGATCATTAACAAGAATAACAGCAAATTCACCAAAATCCCATCGTCGAAACCTATTATACGAATACAGACATGGAACATCAAAAATGATGGGTTTCAAGATCTTGAGACTGTTGAAGATTCTTTGAGTGGGTTGATCTCGACAGTTCCTAATCTGAAAAGTCTTTCATTTTACTCTGGTTATAAAGAGACCAGTTGGTCAACGAGAAGGTTTGGAATAGTAAACGATGTCTTGTTCAACAGTCCTGATATCTTTTGTGTCCAAGAGGCTATGAAGAACCAATTAGATGATTTAGATGAAATGTTGAACTACCAATGGAAATGGTTAGGTGTTGGTAGGGACGATGGTAAGACCAAAGGAGAGCACACGGCGATATTTGTAAAAAGATCATCTTTTGATATCATCAAGACACAAACATTATGGTTGACAGGAACCCCTTATGAAGTTTCTATCCATGAAGGTGCTCACTCGAAGAGAATTGCTACTTTGGCTAGATTGAAACATAAAATTTCTGGTGATAAATTTTCTATTATAAACACTCATTGGGATCATAAATCTGACGATGCAAGAAGATTGTCAGCCAGTTTGTTGAGATATGTTGGATCCCACGAATATGAAAAATATGGCCGTGTGTTTTTGACTGGTGATTTCAATTCTGAACCAACTGGTAAGACCGCCACTGGCTACAAGATGTTGACAGGAACAGCTGACGATTCAGAACCGATGGTTACTGATGAAAATTTTATCAAGGATTTCGGCAGCGATTGTTTGAAAGATTTCCATTTCGAAGACTTGTTAGCTTTAACCCTGCCTGAGTCAAGAATGGGCAATTTGATGACCTGTACAGGATGGACTAAGCCTCCAAGAACTTCCTATTTGCAAAGAATTGATTTCATCATGGGAGGTATATTGGCTGATGAGCATAGCGATATTCGTACGAAGAAATTCGAAGTTATAAGGTTCAAAACAGGGGAGAACTTTTACGATTACGGTCTGCAAATATCAGACCATAGGCCAGTGGTGGCAGATGTTGTTTTTTACTAGAGATAAGGAACAATAATGATAAACATTATATGTATGAATTTTTCTTTTTATTTAAGTCCATAGCTACCCATTAAAACTACTTAAAGCTTGATCAAAATCGCGTATCAAATCCTCGTGGTCTTCACAGCCTACACTGAGCCTCAAAAGGTTCCCGTTAATACCAAGTGTTTGTAATGAATTAGCATCAAGTTGATCCAAATTCACAAAATTGGGATTTATATTCGCCAATTCTACCGTTGTTTCAACTCCTCCTCCGGTTAAGTTGTTCTTAGGGTTGAGGAATTTGAACCTTGTTAATAAAGTCCTTGCAATATACATAGATGTGAATTCAATGGCGAAAACCGGATTATAATACCCGTTCAACTGTTCAATTGCGAATGCATCTAGTTGTAACGAAGAATGATGAATCTTGACAATAATTGGGTAAGATGCTAAATTTTTTATCAAAAACTTTACCAATTGAAACGTGTTCGAACTTTGTTGTAAAATTCTCATTTTGAAAGTTCTCAAAGATCTCAACAATAAAAATGAATCAAAATTGGCTATATTCGTACCTAATGAGAATCTCTCTTCGGTCAACTTTATTTTTTCTTCTTTAGTCTTTGATACAATGAACCCAGCTAACAAATCCGAATGACCGCTGAAGTATTTCGTTGCAGAGTGAATTATATAATCAGCACCTTGCACAAAGGGGTCTTGTAATGGAGGTGGTGCTAAAGTAGAATCCACCAGCAACAACGCACCTCTTGAATGCGCAATTTGAGAGTATTTCGCAATGTCTACACAGTAGCCCTCTGGGTTCATTGGTGATTCAATTATCATTATATCATTCTCTTGTAATAGGTCATAATCGTTCAATGATATCTTTTGAGCACCTGTTAGCTTTGAAAGTAATTTTATGACTTGATGAGTACCTTGATAACCGTTGTTATTTATTGCTATTTTCTTGGAGTTTAAAAAGGTCAATAGACCCATAATTGCTGATGTGCCTGAGTTGTACAAAGTCACATGCCCATTAAGTATATTTTCCAAGATTTTCTCAACTTTCTCAGAATTGGGATGTGTCTTTCTGGAATACGAGAAGTTATCCACAGTGATCTTTTGCTTCAACACTTGCAGATGTAGGTCATCACCTCCAGTATCTTGATCGTCTATCTGTTGTCCAGTGACTGTACTCTGAGGATTTATCGTTGACGATGCATCGGGTTCACCGCCTAGTATGTTGAAAAAAGTGGAATAACTATCATCTGAATGTATCAATCTCGTGTTGAAACCCAATGCCGAGTTATCAAGTATATTGGCAACATGATTTGATGACTCGATCTGCTGCGGGATGCAATTGATATCTGTATTCGCTATTATATCTGGAATCGGTTGATCTGTTGTTGTCGATGTTGTATAGCTTTCATGTGGTGTCGGCACTGGTGTTCTGATAGAAGATTTACGTCCTTTGCTAATCGAGTTCCTCTTCTTGAATGAGTGTAGCATCCCCGTACTCAATTTAATTTTATCCTTATCATAGCCATAAATTCCCAAATAATATTGGAAACAATCTTTGATCAATTGATCAGTGATTATGATCCCTTTGGCAGCGGTTTCTTGTATATGATTCTCCACAGCCTTTGTCACCTCTGGGTATTTCAAAACCGGGTTCTTCTTGTAATTGACAAGATTAGGATTGTTTTCATACATTGATCTAATTGTAGACTCATTTAAGATCCAAGAAGATAAAGTGGCTTGTGAAATGGCAAATTCCCCATCGTTAACGAATTTTTTCAAAGCGTCAGCCTGCGATCTCTGTGGTGGTCCTCTATAATAATCCAAGACCTGTATCTTCTGTGTTAAAGAGGCTCTTGGTATCTTTGCAGTCATTTTGGTCTGACATCTGCCAGTTTTAATTCAAAATTCGTGTCAAGAGTAAATTTAAAATAACAGCGAAACTTGAAAAAAAAAAAACAATCAATTAATCGGTCTATCTCTGTTTAAAGACGTATATACAGTTATACAATAGTAATTGATACAATGTCATCAGGCTTGCAAAGACGTCGTGGCGGTGGTGGTGGTGGAAACTCTGGTACTCCAACAAAATCAGAGAAGTTTGAGGGGTCGATAACAAACGATTCTTCGGATGATCTCCCATCTTCACATAAGATTGGATATGATCCTAACGATATTGTAGATTCAAATGGAGCACCTGCATCATCCAATGCTCCTTTATTGACATTGATGGAAGAGGTGTTGTTGATTGGTTTAAAGGATAAGGAGGGATACTTGAGTTTCTGGAATGATAATATTTCGTATGCATTGAGGGGATTGATTATTTTGGAATTAGCATTTAGAGGAAAGATATCTATGATCAATGACCCCGCCAGGAGAAGATTTGAGTTGAGTGACAGGTTGATTGAAGTTATAGACGATAAATTGACAGGTGAAGTCTTGTTGGATGAAGCATTGAAGCTCATGAAGAACGATCCTGATCATTTAAGTGTTAGTCAATGGATAGACTTGTTAAGTGGTGAAACATGGAATTTGATGAAAATTAATTATCAATTGAAGCAAGTTAGAGAGAGATTAGCCAAGGGTTTGGTTGATAAAGGAATATTAAGAACAGAAAGAAAGAACTTCTTCTTATTTGATATGGCAACACATCCATTGGTTGATTACACACCAAAGAAATTGGTTATTCAAAGGATATTAAACATCTTGGTCGATAGAACTGTCGCTGTTGAAAATGATAGTAAGTTTTTCAATGAAAATACCGGTTTCCAATTATTAAGATCCATTTCATTATGTTGTGGTTGTTATGCTGCAAACGTTTTAGAAAATATCTTGATCGATTTAAACTATGATCAAAGAGATAAAGCCTTTGGAAGGGCCGATGAATTGATTGCCAATTTCAGCGTGTTGCCATTTGCTAACGATAACAGAGTTGGTGTTGGACTAAACTTGAACTCCCTAGTTGAAGAAGAAGTTGAAAAGGAAAAGGCCAATGACAACAACGTGGATTTAAGGGTCGAAGTGATCACAGCTGTATTGAGTGTGTTTAGTAAGATGGATAGTATACTTTAGTTCTCCTTTTTAATTATCAACGATGCACTTTTGCTTATTTCTGTACCTTTTTAATGTTTTACTGCACGGTGCCCATAATATATAAACCACCTTTTGTATTTTTTTTTTTTTTTTTGTTTATGCTCCAAAAACTATTTAAAAATATTCAACTATATAAACTCAGACATATCCACTGTGCATCTCGTTTTGGGTACCTTGATCCTCTTCAATTAAGTGTTCCAAGTTTTGAGAGAAGTAAACCAAATGAGATTGGTCACCGTCATGGGCAAAATCACTACTTGCATCCCAAAAGAACCCACCGCCTAATTTTTGCTTGAAGCAAAAATCAATTTTGGCCTTGAGGACATTTAAATCGTCATAGGAAATGAAAGTTTCAAAATCTCTGTTGTAATAGTAAGAAGCTCCTGCAAGTGGATCATAATGATAATTCAAAGGGGATTCGTCTGGTGGAATTTCAGAGATATTGATAACTCCGTCGGGGCATTCAGGAGTGAAAGAACCCCAAAATGGTTGACCATAACCTTTGGTTTTAATGAAAAGTCTACCATAAGTTGGCATACCTAACATCAACTTGGCCTTCTTGATATTTTGAGAAGCATAGTAATTAATGACCAGGGAACAGGATAAAGGTTGTCTCATATTCATCCTAGTTAAAGATAAATCATCTAAAAGGTGAGAACTTGAAATCAACTCATCATCATCATCTTCTTCTTTTTCAGAAGTGACAGCACATTGTGGACCAGTGATTTTTGGTCTTGGAGAGTAAAGATTGGACAGGTGACCAACAGTTTCACTCCAGGTTCCATTGAAATCATAAGTCATGACATTCCAAAAATGTAAATATTTATCAATGGCTTTCAAATCGAGTGATCTGAGTTGTTCCCAGCCAGCGGGTGATGCCATCGAAATGGTGAATGACTTATCAAGAGAGCGGCCTCCATGTGAATAATGTCTGGTTTCATATCTAAGGCGTTGCAAAAGACTGATAAGGTGATTATTATCTATGGCACTGTTTGGATATTCCCAATCGATATCGATTCCGTCAAAATTATGTTTGAACATAAGCTCAACAGCGCTATCAACAAACCGCTTAATCTTCTCTGGTGATTTCGTGATACTAGCAAACAATTCACCTTTACCCCAACCGCCAACAGACATTACAAGATTGAAATCCAGATACTCCTTGCATTTGTTAAACTCTTCGAGCAAACCTCTAGCTTTCATTTGATGATTATTGAAAACAAACTCTCTATCAATTTCGTAATCGGCGTATTCATCAGTGGACTTGATTGAACCAGTATCTTTGTCAATAGAGAAGAAGGAGTAAAAAATATGACTTATATCTTTAAGCGCCAATGAACTTGGATATTTATTGTTCAGTTGGGGGTTTCCGGAGTAAATGGACCAATTGGCGTAATACAATCCGACAAATGCCCTCTTACGAGCTGGGAAATCAAGCAAGCTGGCATCACTATCACTGGCATCACTAGCAAAATCGACAATCGACATATTTGATAAATAGCCAGTCTAATTCATATTCGAATTGTATTACATATTTTACAAACTTTTATATTTTTCAATATTTACTGTTTTCTATTTTTGTGGCACAGATTTTTTTTGTCAATGTCATCGCACTGTATTATTTTTTTTCTCTAATTCATCTATAAACTAAAATATCTAAAATTATATCAAAAGGATGGTTATTAAGCTTAACAATGAAACCAGCCAAGATGGGGATAACCAGTTCCCGGCGCTTATATCAATTGGAGAGCTGGATGTAGTGCTGCTTGCCAAATACTTTGTGGTATTATAAGTAAAGTTATCAAGAGGCTGTGGGAATAAATCATAATCTATCAATCTTTTCATATCCCAGTCAATGGTATCCTCGGTCTTGTATGTCCAAAAGATCCAACCCGCTGTCTTACCGTAACTAAACAATTGCAGCTCTACAAATCTTCTTGTGTCTTGTTTGTACTCTTTTGTCCATTTGTCGAATTTTTGAATATCTGAACAATCGCCAATGGTGATATTGTTTTCATAAGTCCCATCAAATCGAGCTCCTCTCCCAACACCATTTAACCAATAGACACAATCGGTTAAAGCGGCGCTCCATTCACCTACAACGGCGGGGTGTTTTTCGCTAGTAATACTATCGCCGTAATCCACGATATCCTGTATATGTTGTTCTATTGAGTTGTTTAATTGACCCACACCGAAAACTTCATAATGATGATGATCAACAACAATATTTTCAAAAGTCATGTTTGATTGATTCTTATTCATAAAAGTGTCCCAGTAACCTATTGCCTCGAAGGCGTCGTGAATAACAATATTATTTTCAGTTTGATCCCTTAAAAGTTTATAACTATTTTGGTAAAAATTCTTCAATTTATAAGTACTGAGTTTAGCGGCCAATGGTTCATTGACAATTTCAATTCCAATAACGGTTTCTGTGTTGTTACCATATTTTTGGAAAATCTCGTTAAGAACGCTCAATGTAACATTGATGTTTTTCTGGTTTTTCTGCCAGTCTATATGATCCCTTAACCCAGAATTATCGAACCCATTTTGTGATCCAGGAACACCATGCAAATCAATCCATACTTTCAAGTCGTTGTTCTCGGCCCATTTGATTGCACTATCTAAATACTCTTCTTGTCCCGTTATATAAGATTCTCCATCAATTGACTCAAACGCCCAATATCCAATTGGGATTCTAACCATGTCTAAGCCCCAACTACTTATTGTTTCAAAATCAGATTCATTTATGAAAGTGTTCCAATGATCTTTCAACAATTGCGTTTGATTATACTTGGTCAAAACTCCAGCCAAATGTTCCTCATCAAGAGGTACCTCATCACTCAAATTACCAGCTTTGTAAAATAATGAAGGAGTTATATACGGTTCTAGCACGAGCCAACCACCCAAAGCTACACCTTTAATCGAGTCCGTCTTATACTCATAGATATGGGTCTCGTTGGATACACTTTTGGATGAGACAAATGAAACGAATGCAAGTGCTCCATACAAGAACAGATATAACATGTTATTATTGTTATTGTTGTTGTGTTTGAAGATGTATTTGTTGGTTAAAATTCAAATTAGAATTTCGAGATCGAAATTTCTCCTTGTGTCAAACAAAATCCATCGCGAACGTTGTTTACTCTGAAAATCTCTAAAAACACGGTGCATCAATTTGTGTTTCAAAAGTTTCATACATTTCGTTCACCTACTTATAGAGATGCCATGGGGCTGTCTCTGATGATCAAATCCACAACTCAACCGACGATACTCTCTTATGTCAAATGTGAATATACAAATCATACTGAAAACAAGTTTTTTTTTGTTGTTGTTGTTGTAGTATCAAAGATCCGAGACCGACCACATACAAGCAGTAACTAAATAAATGATGGCTGGTTAAAAGCTAGTGATCTAGCTGTTAGTGTTGATCTGAGAACTTCAGATACGGTTTGAATGTGAGTCAATATCTGTAATGTGAACTGGTGTCAGATATTTTGGAGATTCTCAAAAAATAAATGCTAAACACACAAAATAGAAGCTCCAACCAATCAGTAACCGTGAATTTCTGACATGTCCCGCATGAAACACCTTGAGATCCCAATTCTCTTTCAAGAACACTTGATCTATTAGTATTGATATGAACTATCATATCGAATGTCCCAAAATGTATTCTACCAAGCATTTACTTATCTCTGGTCTGAATGAGGCAGCTGCCTAATGAGGAAGTCTAAAACATGTAAGAAAAAGAATTTTCCAAAAATCAACACAAAAAGTCCTTTGAGAAGTTGTTGTTATTGTTTAGTACTGTTATCTACCATCATTTTATCATCATGTCAGATAACACTAATTCACCAGTACCAAGTGGCTCTAATTCAGATGAGCTGGTTCCATCGAATGCAGTAGAGTCTATCGCGGAGTCTCAAAAGGAAACTGCCAATGTTGAAGAACCACCAGTAGCAGCAGCAATAGAAGAACAAGAAGAGGATGATGACGATGATGATAATTTGGGATTATTCGGGGATGATGATGATGAAGAAGAAGAGGCTTCCACTGAAAAAAAATTCAATATAGATAATGATGATGAAGGGGAGGAAATTGAAGAAGATAAGATAAATGAAGAAGATTTAAAGACTCTTGAAATTTCGCTTGTGAGACATAGTAAATCTCATTTTAAATTAAATGATGAAACTATCAAGTTGCAAGTTCCAACTTATATTGGTATAGATGCAAAGCCATTTGATCCGGTTAAATTTGAAGAATCTGTTCAAGATCATGCAGATAATAAGAATTTGCAACTAGATGATAAATTACTAGCGGAAAATACGATTAGATGGAGATATTCAACAAATAAGGATGGGGATGTTTATAGACAGAGTAATACTCAAATAATTGAATGGGATGATGGGAGTTATTCGTTGAAATTAGGTTCTGAAATTTTTGATATTACAATGAAACCAAATGAAGATAATTTCTTAGTGATGACCCACGATGATCAAGATATTTTACAAACGCAACTGATATTGAGTAAAGTTGCAAAAATTGTTCCTACATCTACCTCATCACAAGTGCACAAGAGATTGACTAAGGCGATTGCCAACAAGCAGGCACTGAGTAAGCAACATAAGATGAAGTCAATTATCTTGACGGAAGATCCAGAATTAAGAATAAAAGCATTGGAGAAACTGGAAGAAGAAAGCATGAAGGCCAGAAGAAGAGCAGAATTGAAAAGAATTCAAGAAGAGGAAAGGTTCGAAAGAGGATCACCTGCGCCTTCAAGAGGTGCAAGATCATCTTATTATGCAGCTGAAGAAGATGAAGAACCAATTGATGATGGTATTGATGTAGGTAAGAATGAATACGATGATGATGACGGATTCATAGATGATGACGATGATGACGAGGAAGGTTATGATGACGAAGACGAAGATGAAGATGAATTGGATAGAGCTGCTCAAAGATTGAAAAAAGTGAAGGAAACTGGAGCTGCTCAATATCTGGAGAAGAGATCGGCAACACCACTGGGTGATGATGATGATGAAAGTCAAGTGTCTAGAAAGAAGAGAAGGATCATCAGTGATGATGAAGATGATTGAAAACCGGGTGTATACTATAAGAATATGATGTATCTGTATCTATCGATCTATCCATAGCATGTGATATCCGGGTAAGTTGGATTTCTCTCTGTGTTGTTTTTTTGTGTTTGGGTTTTTTTTCTCTCCTTTGTGATATTGTAGAATGTCATTTGGTTCCTTACTTGTGATATTGTTAAGAAACACATTGTGATACACTGATAATAATATGTCTTGGAACGGTAAGTACTTATCTATCTAGATATATGACTTTATTAAACAAAAGGGAACAATTGATGGTGAACGCGGTACTAACGCTTTCCAACTTTTCTTCAATATAGCTTACACAGATAATTTGGTTGCCACAGGTAAAATCGATAAAGCTACTATCTACTCAGCAGCTGGAGATTCAGTTTGGGCTACAAGTGGTGGATTAACGTTACAACCTAACGAAATTCAATCAATTGTCACTGGGTTCACCAATCCATCTGGTTTACAATCCAATGGTTTACACGTTCAACAACAAAAATATTTCTTGTTAAGAGCCGATGAGAGATCAATTTATGGTAAACATGTAAGTTAAACATAATGATAGTAAACTTGCTTAATGTATAACAAAAGGGACATTTACTAACTATACAAATTTCAATCGTAAAGGAAGCTGAAGGTGTTGTTATCGTCAAATCAAATCAAACGATTTTGATTGCTCATTATCCAGCTGGTGTTCAACCTGGTGATGCTACCACCGTTGTTGAAAAATTGGTTGATTATTTGATCAGTGTTGGTTATTAATCAATCGTCTGATACATAGTTTTCGAGAAATTGTGAGTGGTGGTTGTAATTTCACTTTTTAAAGTGTATTGTTCAATAGTAAATAGATACCTTTTTATATCAATTTCCAAGGGCTTTGTAGATTTTTTCACTGGTTGACTTATAGTGAGGAATAAACGAACTTCAGGCAATACATAATAACAATGAATTAGTATAAATAAATATAATAAATATGTATAAATAAATAAATAAATAAACGATTAAATAAATAAATAAATAAATAAGTAAGTAAAAGATATCAAAATTGTCAGAAACTCATTTGAATGAATTAAATGGTTGTCTTCTTTCTTCCAAATTATCAAAATCAACACTTGCAGAGAAATTACTAGCAGCATTATAAGGGAAGTACTTCCCTGGTACTCCATCTATATGTAATGCGTAGTGGTCTTTATCACGTCTTGGATTGAAACTGATCAATTTATACAACTTTTTTTCATCAGTCATAACATCTTGATACTTCTTATAAGTACTGATCAATGTATCGGCATTGTATGAATCACCAAGAATAGATATTAAACCTTCTCCATTATGTGATCTTCTGTATGATTCGTTCCATTTATATAAACCTATGCCGCCAATGGTTAATAAAAGCGGTGTGACTAAATAACTCTTGAATAAGTTTTCTTCTGGACCTAAAGGTTCATGATGATCGGATGAGTGTCTCTTGAATGATTGTCTCAGCAAAACGTTTCCCGATGGTGGCTTGATTGATCTTGTAGACAACCTCAACATGTCTGTATAAATTGATGAATTAATCGATGTTGTCTCTATGAGTTTGTGTTCTAATTTTTTTTATGTTTTACGTTTTTTTTTTTGTAGTAGTTTTGATTTATTAAAATCCGTTTCAACGTACACACACACTTCCTTCAACTGCCAGATTTGAATGTCAACTAAAACATTGTTAAAGAAAATGAGTGAATGGTTAGTTGTTGTCTATGATAAGCCAAATACCAGCCGTGCTGCTGTAAGAGCTGAACATCTTGCCGGAATCAAACCAAATGTTGAAAAGGGCATAATTAAGAGTGTTGGTCCAATTTTCCACAAGACTCCAGATCAACCAGGCGGACCAGTATTTGCTGGAAGTACTTTCAACCTCAATGCTTCTTCCAAAGAGGAAATCATTGAGTTTTTGAAACAAGATGTCTATGCCAAGACTGGTATTTGGGATTTGGAAAATGTCACCATGTATCCCGTAAGTAAATTATACAGTGAGACAAATTATTTTTCAATAATGCAAATACTAACAGCAAACACAATAGCTTTCACTTGCTTACAGAGAGGAAAAGAAGTTGTAAGTCAATTGATTAGAATGGTCTATATATAGTTTTTTAACAAACTTTATCAATACAAAGCATTGATCTTTGTATAATAATCATCTTTGGCGGCAGATATGTAATCTGTTAAATTTTGTGGTAATGCCGCTGGAACCAATTCTGGATAATTATCCTCGATGACTCTGGTAAGCCCATTATAGAAAGCTTCATAACCTTTACCAGTGAAGTGGATACCATCAACTAACAAGTCTTCCGGTGCAACACCAATTTTTTTGGAATAACTAGTGAACTCATCATACAAATTCAAAAGCGCAACGTTGAATTCCTTGGAAAGATCTTTCAAGACCTGGACATATTTCAAGTTACTTTCGGTGCTTCTATGGCCTTGTGATATATCATATCTGTCCTCAAAGCTTTCCCATACTTTGGCGTTGTGATAAGTTGGAGTTACCAATACAACTTTAATATCTCTTGAAATCAATTCCTTAATCATAAATGTGATGTTCTGCTTATACTCGTCAACTGGCACTGATGAATACCCATTTTCTGTGGCATCATTTGTACCAAAGAAAATATACAGTAATTTAATCTTTCTCGATTCAGGTTCCCGATCATGATCATCTCTTAAGATTAATGGCAAAATTGGTTTGGCCGATCTCGAAGTGTAACCTGAATATCCTCTCAAGACAACATCAAGCTTTCTAGCGTAATCTGGTTTGATGGAAGTTGTTGTTAGTAAGTTAAAACCAGATTATTTGGGATTGGAGGAAAAACGAAATCCTTACCATATGTCAATGCTGGTCCAAGGGCAAACTCATAAGTGTCATGATCGGAATAATTTGGATTCATAAGGTATGATTTAAGGTTGTACGAGAATTGAGTGATGGAATCACCAAAGAGTAAAAATTTGTTCAAACCAAGTCTAAAGTCAGACATTTTGCATTCAGTTTTGTGTCTGTCTGTATGTATCTGTTCGCTTCCACAACTACGGCTTGTCTGTCCATCCATCTTTATATACCCACTGGAAAACCACAAAAGCCCACGCCAATTTTGCAAAGAGAAAACGAAAAAAATTAAGGTTCGCCTTGTTAGAGATCGGCACGTCGCTCTGACTAAGTGAAACAGGACCGGATAAACTATTGTTCCTTCCTTTACGAATAAGAATGAGAGAGCGAATGCGAAAGAGAATGAGACACACACATTGTCAGTCCATCGGAAGCTTCCCACCCAATGGTGCTCAAGTAAACTTCAATTTCTCAAACACACTAAAAATGATCTGTCCCACTTTATCTGTTTCAAACTTTAAAAAACTTTATTCAGATACACTTCTTTGTTCAGTTAAATCTGTTGATAATTCAAATTACCAATCCTGAACAGTTCCATCACCACGAGATGTCTCCCTCAAATTCAGAAG
Organism: Nakazawaea ernobii; assembly: GCA_030567655.1. Taxonomy (NCBI): domain Eukaryota; kingdom Fungi; phylum Ascomycota; class Pichiomycetes; order Alaninales; family Pachysolenaceae; genus Nakazawaea; species Nakazawaea ernobii. Next base: position 51,884 of record JAJLSN010000016.1, read on the forward strand.
ATGAGAAACAATTAGATGTCAATAAAGAGATGACAAAACTTCACGAAACAAAATTGCAAATTCAAAATTTGTTACGAGATGAACCCATTTGGAATTATTATTATGTAAAGAATGGTAGAATAATTGATCGCTTGTACAAAGGAGATGAAAAATTGCCACCTGTTCATTGGAACTTGCAACACACTGTAATTAAATCAACAGACCCTTGGGATCGTGAACAACATGAACCGGCACTACCATGTCAGGACATCTTTGAAGATTTACAAACAGAATTATTATTGAAATTTGGCAATGAACATGTATTGGATACTACTATTTAACTTGCTGGCTTATGCCATAATTTACGACTCCAACATGATTCAAGCTGAAGGGGGAACTTGCAGTTGAACGTCCCATTTCTCAATAATTTTACCCTCCGAGAATCTCAAGATATCAACACTCATCATAGCTGAATCACCAGGTAAACCGGTGACTTTAGCATAGGTCCAAACGTAATCACCTTCAGCAATAGTTTTCAAAACTTCAAATTTGGCAGTTGGTACAGCGATCAAGAATTGTTTGATGGAGTTATGGAACCCATTCTCCAATCCAACCAATGTTGGCTTTCCAAGCATGTTATTGATGAAATTCTCATGGAAGAATTCTTCAATGCGATCATATTCACGACCGTTCAAGATCACCTTGACAAAATCAGTAGCAACTTGTTGGTTTGTCATATTAATAACTGTTCCTGTTTTTTTATAGATGTGTATAATGTATCATCTTGTAACATATACAGAGGTTGACTTATCCCATATCTTTTATACCTGTTCGTGAAATGGATATAAAATGATGTAAATGTGGGTTTACTGGAGCTTTTATAACGTCTCATACAAATGGTCGGGATTAAGGGCTGTAATGGATTTAGAGGGAAGAGAGAGAAAAAAAACTTCTACAAATAGGGAATTATATACGGTGTACAACGATATTGTTACATAGATGGTCTTTGACCGCTATATAGAGTCAACGGGATATATTGTATTTGCATTACACTATACAACCTGTAGAGCAGAGCATTAATTTTGAAACGCAATTAAAACCTATTTTTAAAAATTTTATTTTACAGATCAAAAGACCCCTTTAATATAATATTTAAAATATATAAAAGGCTTTCAAGCTTCCCTCCTTAATAGTAATTACAATTTGTATTAAGCATAAGACATGTTCGAAAGGTCTGTCATTCCAAAAGAAACGCCAAACCATTCAAACATGGTCACACGTGATTCACCAAAGCAATACAATGTTGAGTTTCCATACAACTTGAATATAATTGAATTTTTGAAAGAGTTCAATAGGGAAACTGATAAGGCAATATACTATGATGACGTTGAAGAGTTCATTTGTTTAAGAATCAGTACCCCTTTTGCACACAAGATGTGTGCCTTGATCAAAGTTTATACAGATAGGATCGAGACTTTAGGCGAGGAGAGTTATGCAGAGATCTATATTCATTTTTCAAAATCATTATTGGCTTGGATTAAGACTTTAGAACAAAAACGCATCAAGGAAACTGAACTGGTGAAGAAATCAATCGAAGAAGAAAATCAAAAGCGCCCACAACTTTCTTCTTTTGAAAAATTATCAAAATCATTCTATGTCGGTGAAAAGAAGAAGAAGATGAACATTAGTAATAAAGCTGACGTCTTGGCTTTGAAAGCCCGTTGTGAAGCTCTTAATTCACAACAAATCAGTATTACGAGAGCACATCACATCTTGAAAGAGTTGATTAGTGACACTCCTCAAGTCTTTAAGCTTTCAAAAGCGGCAATTGATCTGATCAACAGAAGAAATAATTCACCGAGCTTACATAGCTCACAAGTCATCGGTAATGACAGAAACTCCAAAAAGACACATTTACAAAAAGCCATCACATGCAGGGATAGACAATTGATGAAAAACGTTGGGAACTTGAGTCAATTTTATTTGACGCTTTTAAGAGAATTTGTTGAAGATATTGAGTTTGCCATTGGCAGTGCTTTTGATAAGTTAGTTATTAACAAAGAATCAGCTAGTGAGAAGGAATTATACTGTATGATGTATTATTTTGTTTCAGATATATTAGGATTGAAGTCAAATATGGGACCGCTGTTACCAAAAGTTGATTTTCCACTTTATTTCTTAATGTTTACCGGTGCAACACGTGATTTAAATCTTGCAAGTTATTCATTAAGTGCATTTCAACCACTAGGTAAACAAATCTTGAGGGATATCAATAGGAATAGTCCAAATAATACAGCAATTCTGAAAATGGTTGAAAATGTCATTTCACAAGATTTGTTTGCCAAATATATTTTGAGAAAGCTGTTATGGATGAGTGATCATAGTTATTATTATGATTTCTTGTCTAGATTGAAATCTGATCATCCAAGATTTGAACCTCGTCAAAAATTGAGAAAAGTGTTGGAATGCAAGTTTATCTCTGTTAGTAAATGGGATGGAGAGTTGGTCAATTCAAATTAGTCTGTGTTGATATATATCTTTTAAAACTATATTGTGTATTCTTTTTTCAAATTCCCTCTTCTTTGAATGGGATGCCTATATTATGAAACTTTCTATTAAAATACAACAAACCTCCATCTTTCGAACCTTGGTTAATTATTATATCTTTCACTTCACCAACCCAAATTTCATGATTTTCCACTTTAAATACTTTACTTTGTTCTAATATCAATACTCTTTGACTGTTATGCAAAATGGGTATCTTCACCATCTTTCCCAATATCCCCAATTGAGAGTTTTGATATATGCTATAATCCTTATCCGTAACCAAATCGTTAAAAGGTTGTTGATGAATAATTTTATTATCTCTTTTAATGAGTCCTTTACTGAAAATCCTTGCCAAACGAACACTTTCCAAATCCGGTTTCATAATATGTATGGCAAAATGCTTCAATTTTTTCAAATTAGTCGAGGTGATTGAGGGCACTTGCAAATTGAATTGAACCAATGGTCTTGGATATACACACAATGAACCCACTGATGAAAGAGTCATTCCATGATACGAAGATATTGGTGTCAATGGATCGATGAATGGGGCAGTCAAGATCATTGCCTGTGATCCGATCGATGACATGGATTCTTTGAAACTTTCCTGGATGAGACTTGAGCTTGCACTTGAATAGTACCTTTTTATTATAAACATTCTTGACTTCTCAATTTCGTCTCACTCTCGTCTCTTCTCTGCTCCTTCTGTGTCTTTCTCTCTCACTAGTGAAAAATAAAAAACCGAAAACTCAAAAAAAATCAAAAAAAATTCGAAAATTGCTCTACACAGAAGTACCCATAGCATCATCATATCATATCAAGACCATATGAAATACCTTCGAGCCAAGCCGTTGATCGACGACATCACCATAGGCAAACCACCAATCTTGACAAAACTGTTCCCTGCTCGACCATTACATCTTAAACTATCACCATCGAGCCGGATCCAAAATGACTATGAATCGAAACTTGATTCTAATATATACGCAGATATATTATCACAACCGGTACGATGTGATAAATCCACATTATTAAATTTTCCTCGATTCTTTCTACAAAAATTCGTCACTAGTATGGTACTGGATGATGCTAAAACAAGAACAACGACAAGAAGTGTCTCCACTGAGAGTTTTAAGAAAGACCGAACAGTGATGATGAATACGACATTGGGTGGTAAAGTGACAAGAGTGATTATACGGCCAGAATTTAATCCAAGTTATTACTTGTTCGAATGCAGTTATATGATGATCAATAAAAAAAGGATGGAGATTTTATCGAAACAACAACGAAACAAGAAAATTCAGAGTTTTATTGCTATGAAGGTATCTACTTCGAATTCATCGAGTCTTAAAAGGCTGAATGTTGAAATGCATTGCGGTGTAAAGGATGTTGAAAAGGGGATGTTGCAGGAGTTGTCAAGGTTGGCTGATGAATTTCAGTTGGATGAGAATACAGGTAACGATGTGACGATTTCGATCGATGATTGTAAACAAGGTTTGAATTTTTTAGCATGTGGTGAAGTTGATGAGGTTTTCAAACAAGTTTTATTGAGAAAATTCAAATCACAACATCAAGTAATGCTTGCATATAATGATAAAAGTAAAGCATTCATTCAATTCATATATAAGATAATTAATTATTATAGTTAGTTGACAATTTCAATTTTTCAATTTGAATGGTAATCCATAAAGAATAGGTGCCGCACCGTTTAAAAATCTCAAATTACATCCATCCCTTGATGATGAGATCAGTTGTGTTATACTCTTGTTATGTTTCCCGGAAAACAACCCCCATTTATCAAAAACTGAAATGGTAAACTTATCCATATCCTTATCTGTAACGTCCCATAGATTAACCATAATCATTGGTGATCCAGCAACTAAATGGTTATAAACTGTACCATATGGTTCTAACAACCCATTTTCATGTAATATTCCACTTGAACATCCTATAAGTAAAGATGGTGAACATTGTTGAATCGATTTAATCGTTGAAGATCTAATATATTGATCACCGCCACCATGACCGATATAGATTAATAAATTGGATTCAATTAACAGTTTTTTAAATTCTTCTTCAGATGGTTTAACACCAATGAGTCCATTCCAATGTGGTAATGATGATTGGAACTTCTCTTTGAAATTTGACTCGGTGTTTATTAAATCATTATTTGGATTAATAATATATGAACCTTTACATTTAGATATTTCCATATTCCCATGTTGTGATAGTAAATCTTTCAACATTTTCAAAGATGGTAATCGGGAAATGGAAAAACTTCTTAAATATGGTAATGATTCCCAGGGGAAATTACAACAATCTTTGGAAACTATAAGTACAGTATGATCAAAGTTACCAAACTCGCGTAATACATTTTCATTATGATACTTGGTCAATAATTCTTCAATATCGATATACATATGATCAATATCAACTTCATCAAATGAATTTTCTTCACCATGGAAAAGTAAAATATCCATCAAGAAATAAATCAAATCTTCTAATAAATCTGTATTTGCCAATGGTGTTGAAA